>CAUYON010018195.1:0-18667 GCA_963573935.1 Arctocebus calabarensis
AAGGGACTGTATTCATTTGTTTCCTGGCCAAGGAATCCATACACCTATATATACCCTGAGACTAAAGGCCTAAAGGAGGAGATGGGGAAAGACTGGGAGAGAAACGGAGAGAGCTTCTCTCTCCCCACTAGAATTTTCTCCCTCTAACAGGTGCCTTAATGTTTTCTGTATTCTTTTCTTTTCTGTGAATAAATTCTGTCTTAAAAAAATAATAATAAATAAATAATAATAATCCTGTTGCACAAACAGCATGGATATGGCAGTGTCAACATCTACTTTGACCCATTTTATAGAGAAATCAGGTTTGGAGACCCTTAATTGATGTCAAATATTTAATTTAGACCTTAAACAAAAAGGATAACACATATCCTTATAAGAAAGTATATTTTCCTTAATTCTGTCTTTTTTGCAGTTCTTCTGAGCATTCTAGGTAATTCACAAAATATTAGGATTTACATATAAGCATATATATATATAATGCTTATTGTTGTATGAAAAATTACTATAAATGTAACAGCATTAAGCAATAAAATGTATTAGGTCACAGTTCTGAAGGTCAGAAGGCCAGCAAAATATGGTTTGATTCTCTGTGCAGGGTCTTGCCAAAGGCTATGTTTTGCCTCTTTGCCTACTTCCCGGACAGTGGAGTTCCTTTGCTATCTATAGTGAGTGTATCTGAAGAAGGAAGGAAGGAACGAACGAACCAACCAACTAAAAAAGAAAGAAAGAGCAGGGAAGACTGTGTTCCCTTCTGGAGACTCTGGATGTGAATCCACTCTCAAGTTCAGATTGTTGATAGAGTTCAGTTCCTTTGCGTTCCTTTCCTGTAGGGCTGATGTTCCTGCTTCCTTACTGGCTGACAGATGAGAGCCTTGTTCATTTTCCAAAGACCACCCACACTTCTCTTCACATGGCTCCTTCCATCTTCAGAGCCATCAACAGCAAATCAAATTCTTCTCAAGCTTTGGATCTCTCTGAATCCCTCTTCTTTTCATGAATCTGTGTTATTAATTAGGCAAAACCTGGACATTCTCCTTGCTTTGAAGTCAAATAGTTTGGAACTACAATTACATCTGTAAAGTCTCTACATTGCACCTAGAGTAGTGTTTGATTGAATACCAGGGGCAGTGATTTGGGGGAATCAGGGGGCCAGGAGGGAACCTTATCTAGAATGCCACCTGCCATGGACCTATTTGTAATTTTCTGAAGCTAAATTTCTTGATAGCAAGAATCTGCCCACTGTTTTTAACAAGGCTTTTACTAGAATGAGCCTTCAGATTCTTTACCAGGTTGCTTACTGTGGGCAGGTCAGCAACTGCCCTGGCCCACCCCTCCCAGCCCTAATGTATCTCCCAAATTCCAAGCCATACCCATGGCTTAGATATGAGGCTCTGCCAGACTAGTAGATGGTTAAGTTGTGTCTGAGAAACTGAACAAGCATTCCAGGAAGAAGGCCGCCAGGAGCAGAGGCAGTCAGAGCCTCATCCCAGCTCCCCATTCCTACCTTCATATTCTTCTGTATTTCTTGGGGTCACTGCTTCTGTGCAATGTTGTGCTTCTGGCCAAGGTTTCTTCCTCCCCCTCTCCTCTCCTCCCACTTATCCCCCAATATTTTTTACCCTTCAAATAGCACTCAGCTTTCTGATTACTTGTACAATGCTCCAAAAGTACCTAGGGGAAAAAATACCATCCTTCTCTTGTGCCCTTCTCCTTCTTTTTTTCAAATCTGTGCACACTGGTAATGATAGGTGGCCAAGAAGTGAAGATTAATTTATACATCAAAGGAAAATGAGACTTCAGGTATCCTAGAAGTAACTGTGATAGTTAGAGCAAGAAAACCTAAAATAAGCAAAGCAGCAGGCCTGGGTCCTGCAGAACGAGCAGAGAAATAATTGTAATAAGGGCCGAGAAAGCTAGCGCTGGGAGTGCAGAATTTGCAAGTAATGAGGAGAGGAGGAAAACAGAAATTTCCTTCCTGCCCCATCATCATTTTTACCAACCATACAGGACCAGCCCTGTACTGAGAGATGTGAACTAAAAGACGGACAGGAGCTTGTTTTCAGGCAGGACTGGGATAACAACTTGTATTCCCACAAGGAAATAGCCTAGTGTTAGCACAACTGTGCACTTAAATTCTTAGGAGTTTGTGCAAATCTAAAAGACACACTCGGATTAGAGACTGATACATCTAGAGACTTGGTTTAATCTCCAACAACTCAATATAAGGAGGATCTGATAACAAGTTCTGTAGGGTGATAAACAAGCATTTCTTTGATGACTGATATGTCATTTCTATTTTTACATGATACATAATATTTTGAGTTGGGTTCCTAGTGCTCAGATAGTAACTTACATGTTCCAACCACAATTATGAGAGGGGGGAAATAACTGGAAGTCTGAGCTGTACAGGACACACCCTGAGATGGCAAACAAGCCTACCAGACACCCAGGAAGATTTTCCATATATGTTGTACTTTCTCAGATTTAGTCCTATTCTTTCTACATATCATATTTTTGAAATTTAACTCTGATGCTATCATACTAGAGCTAAAGAATTCTTCTATCATCCCTACCTTCTGTAGCATCTAACCACATCCTAAAATCCTATACAAGGTTTCAGTTTCCAAAAAAGACATTAACTCTTTCAGCAGTAGAAAAATTCATTTTTTAGCCAGGTATTATGGCAGGCACCTGTTGTCCTAGCCACTCAGGAGGCTGAAGCAAGAGGATCCCTTGAGTCCAAAAGTTTGAAGTTGCTGTGAGTTATGACACTACAGCACAGAATATTTGTCTCAAAAAAAAAGAAAGAAAAAGAAAAGTTCACTGTGGGTTGGGCACAGTGGCTCACGCCTGAAATCCTAGCAGTCTGAGAGGCCAAGGCGGGTGGATCTCTTGAGCTTAGGAGTTGGAGACCAGCCTGAGCAAAAGTGAGAGACCCTTTCTCTGTTAAAAATAGCTGGGTGGTGGAGGACACTTGTAGTCTCAGCTCCTCAGGAGGCTCAGGCAAGAGAATCACTTCAGCCCAAGAGTTTGAAGTTGCTGTGAGCTATGACACCACCACAGACCCTATCCAGGGCAATAGAGTGAATCTTTGTCTCAGGGGGAAAAAAAGTTCATTTTTTTATACTCTTTAACTTACATATAAGAAACCAAAGGAAAGGTCAGCATCCAACTCCCAATCTCAGATTTATTGGTTATACAATGGATAATGGCAGGAAGTGAACTCACTGCTCCTTGCACCAAGATGAATTAATAACAATTTGGGACCAATTTCTAATTGGTTTATTTACACCTAAGTCTATACCATGAAAAGACAAAGGTCGCTCTTATTTTTGAGAAAGTGAAAAACAGCCACAGCACATGATAGATAAACCTTATTGTCCCCAAGAAAACATAATTTGGTACAATATGGGCAATAGTTGGGCAAGGCAGCACTAATAATGCAACAACACAGAGAGATAAGACCACTCTGTGACGTGTCTGAACAGAGCCAAGCATGCTCTACAATCACAAAAATATCTGAACCTCCCTTTATGCTGCCTCTCGTGTACTTCTTTACCAATAAACAACAAACAAATTGTAACCTCTCCACTTAGAGCTAAAATATATCAAAATGCTCTCTTTCTTCCTGACAGCAGCTTGTCTAGAACTAAATTCCACTTCCCTTACATCCTTCTTAAAATTAACCAATACAAGTTTAATAAGACACTTCCAACTTCTTTGTTCCAAATTGCCCAACATTTTTTCTCATATTCTGCTTTCTCACTGCAGCTAAATAAACCTATTTTTCTTTGCCCTTAGATGTGTTCCTAGTAGTTTAGGGTTGATAGACTACTTCATACAACCAACTGTCTGAACTACAGTATCTCAAAGCCCTACATCCAAAGTACTTATTATCCCAACCAGAAATTATTATGGTAAATGCTTCAGAAAATTCAAAATTTCCTCATCCTTTGATAATGTAGTGTGGAAGACTGTATTTTCCACACATCATCCCAACAATATTTCCCATCTTACATACTCTTCTGCAATATGACCTTACCATTTCCCCCATCACAAAGTAAAGTCTCGTTCCTTCTCTTGGCTTTTAGACTGGTCTTACTAACGCTCCAATAATCAATAAAATTCAATAGAAGCAATGCTATGTGACTTTTAGGCTGTGTCTAAGAAGTCCACACAACTTCCATCTACCCAATTTCTCCTGTTGCGTTAATTCTCCGGATGATCTTTCTACATAACCCCTGAGAATCCAGCCATCATGGAGAGCTAATATTTGGCAACTCCAGATAACAGACTCAGCTGAGCCCAGACATCAGGTCATCTCATCACAGGTGCCAAATCATGAACACAGAAGCCTCTGAAATGATTCCAGTCCCCAACCATTGGGTTCCTAGACACCACAGAGCAGAGACAAGCCATGTCCATTGCACCCTGTGTAAATTCCTGATCTATAAAATCTATGGGCATTTAAAAATGGTTGTTGGGGCTCGGCGCCTGTGGCTCAGCAGGCTAAGGTGCCAGCCACTTACACCTGAGCTGGTGGGTTCGAATCCAGCCCGTGTCCGCCAAACAACAATAATGACTACAACCAAAAAATGGCAGGGCATTGTGGTGGACGCCTGTGGTCCCAGCTACTTGGAAGGCAGAGGCAGGAGACTCTCTTGAGCCCAGGAATTGGAGGTTGCTGTGACGACACTCTATCCAGGGTGACAGCTTGAGGCTCTGTCTCAAAAAATAATAATAAAATAAAATAAAAATAAAAATGGTTGTTGGTTTGTGCCACTAAAACATGTATCATTCCCTGACTTTGGGGTTGGTCAGGGAATGTAAGTCTGACAGGCCTCAAGGAAACTGTCCATAACCACTGAGGAGACAGTGCTAGAGGAAGGGGACCAGGACCTTTGTTATATATAGTGATAGAAAGTTTAGCAAAGGCTGAGTGTGACGATCATTCCTGTAATTCCAGCACTTTGAGAGGATGAGGTGAGAGAATTGCTTGAGCCCAGGAGTTCAAGACCAATCTGGATAACATGATGAGTCCATTTCTCAAAAAAAATTTTTTAATTAATCAGGCTTGGTGATGTGCCTGTAGTCCCAGCTACCAAGGTGGCTGAGACTGGAGGATCACATGAACCCTGGAGTTGGAGGCTGCAATGAGCTATGATTATGCCACCACAGCCTGGAAGACATCGTGAGACCCTGTCTTAAGAAAAATAAGTCTCCCGCAAAAAAAGAGAAAGTTTATCAAAACTGTCACCTGTAGTATAACAACGTGAAAATTACCTAATGAACTGATCTGCCTAAGAAGATTTCCATGAAACACACCAAATGACCACTGTTTCTCTTAGTTTTATATAAGGTACACAGAGAGGTGCTAAAAATAAATTATTCCATTTTTGAGAAGAATTAGAGGTACTATAAAGGAGGCAGGATTTGCTAGATTCAACAATAAGACTGATTCTCAATCTCAATCTCTCTAGAAAGTAAATATTGTCAAATTAGGAAAAGGTTATGGTGCAAACATCTAATCTAGGTCGGGCTGTTGGATACTTGGTAAGACCTCAGAAACTGATGTCTCAAGCATCCCATGGTTACAGCTGGATAAAGATCTTCTGAGGAGCCTAAGGATGTTCCTGAAAACCCTTCCTGTTAAACAAAGGGGAATTTAGGACTCTACCTCTCACCAATGTCATAGGGATCCCAAGATAGAGAACAGCGTGACTTGAAGAGATGTGTGGCTGTGGTTTTTATCTAAATGAATCCATAAAATTGTAAGAGATTTATATATGTATAAGCAACCACCGACTCAAACTGGAACAAACAAGGGTAGGATAAAATGAAGAGAGATTCTTTGTATCCTCAAACTACTATGGGCAGAAATCAGACTGAGAAAACCACTTAGCTGAAAATGCAATCTAATTTTTGCAGGAAAAACATTGGGTATCTTAATAAGTAAAACTGAGAGACCATGGATGGAGCTGAGAACCACAGATTCAGGAAGCAGTACTGAGCCTGAAACAAGCAACAGGACACACATGACCAGCTGGAGTTCCGATCTGCTAAAGACCAGTGATGCCTGTGTGCCTCCCAATGCCTTCTCCCTCCACCAAGCTCTCTGAGTGAGAATATCTACTTCAGTTAGCCTGTTACCATGGCTCACTTGTGTCTTGGGAACTTGAGAGGGGAAGGGGCCTGACAATTCGTTTCTTTAGGTTGCAGGTCTTCAGAAGAAAAAGGATTATATTCAGAAAGGAACCACGGCCAAGGAACCACATCTGCCCCTGAAATGGATTTAGATAATAAGATCTGAAGCTTTGAATGAATGCCGTAACAGCACTGGATATAGGGAAGGGTGCATGTGCCTGTCATGTGGGTGGGATGTGCACTGTTATGGCCACAGTACAGGCTGTGGCAGACTATTTTCTGGAGACGGCCACAACAGTAGCTCCTATCCCATATAGTTTTCTGCACTATAATCTTGTCACTCTTGCATCAGGAGGCGAAGTCTAATTCTTCTCCCATTAAAAAGATCATGCTTAGAAGCGTGCTTGTGAGCAAGAGATTGAGGCAGCCTAAAGTGACATTGCACGGCTCTGAAGCTGGGCCAGGAAAGGCAATGCAGCTTCCTGATGCTTTTCTTGGAACATGAGATGTCTGGACACTCCCTCTCAGACTCCAGGCATCATCATGTGGCAATTTCATGCCAAACACACACACACAAATATATATATATATATATATATGTACTCTGGTTGATAGTCCAAGCTGGACCAGTCTGTGAGTTATCCCTACTTGAGCATCAGACATAAGCGAAAATTTCCAGATGATTCCAGCCCAAGCTGTCTGAGTCCCAACCATTTGAAACTTCCCAGCTAAGACCCCAACAAGCCACACATGCTCTGCCCTGTGTGAATTCCTGACCCACTGAATCCATGAGTAAAATAAGTTCAGATGGTTTCTTGCACATAGATAACCTAAATAAACAATCTAGATACAGAACTGTGCAACACATTGGCCACCAGCCACATGTAGTTACTTCTCTTTCTGTGCCCCCTCCCATTTAAATTAACTTAAATTCCTCAAAAACATTAGTAATTTAGTACTGTCACACTGGCCACATTTTAAGTTCTTAGAACAATTGTAGCCAGTGGCTGAAGTATTAAAACAGCAAAGACCCAGATCATCTTCATTGTCACAGAAAGTTCTGCAGAAGAATGCTGCTGTAGATATAGTTTTTGTATGGTTGGTTCATTATGTGTTGCAAACTCACATTTTTAAGATGCCAGAAAGGTAATAAAAAAGAATGAAACAGACTATTGATGGGATTTCAAACTCATACAACCTCTTTGGAAAGAATTATGGAGAATCCTCCAAAAAACTCAAATTAGACCTTCCATTGGATCCCACAATCCCATTACCAGGCATCTACCCAGAAGAAAAAAAAATCATTCTATCATAAAGAAGTTTGCACTAGATTGTTTATTGCAGCTCAATTTATAATCACTGAAATGTAGAGAAAAACCTAAATGCCCATCAACTCAGGAATGGATTAACAAACTGTGGTCTCTGCATACCATGGAATACTACTCAGCCACAAAAAAAGATGAAGACTTTACATCTTTCGTATTAACCTAGATAGAGTTGAAACACAGTCTCCTTAGTAAAGCACCACAAGAGTGAAAAACCAAACATTCAATGTACTTAATACTAATCTGAAGCCAGTAGATGATATAACACACACCTACAGAAGAGAAAAAACATGATTCAATTCAAGTTGGGGGGAGGGGCAACAAGTGAGGGGAGGGAAGGAAGAGGTGCAAGGGGCTCCCAATTCATGAGCACAATGTAAGGGCATGCGGCACACCTTTGGGGTGCAGGACACAGCTATAAGGAGGACTCTACCTAACAAAAGCAGATATTGTAACCTAGTTGTCTGTACCCTCACATTAACCTGAAATTTAAAAAAAAAAAAAAAAGAATGAAACAGACAATAAGCAATAGAGACAACCAGGACTGTGGCAAACTGAAGCTGGCCTGCCCCACCTCACGACTAAATTTTTTTAAACATCTTATGAGACAAACAGAACACATACAATAGCTGGATATCACCTGCAGTCCTTCAGTTTTTAACGCTTAGCTTCTATGAACAACGGCGCAGTACATTAGGAATCAGGACCACCCCTGAAAATTCAGACAGAATGATCATAATCGATATAAAAACTATTGTATGCTAATGAGCAGTAGGGATATTTACTTATTATTCCTTGAGCACGGGAGATTTATCATTAAATTCTCCTATTTTAAACTAGTTTGTTAAATTGTAGCTATCAAATAATTGCATCCAGGATCAAAGTAAGAAAAAAAACTTAGAAAATTCAACAAGGCACATTAAATAAAAAATTCAAAACTCCAAGATCAATAGATTATTTGAGTTGAAAGCATCTTAGGGAACTTTAAGTCCAATACGTTTATTTTGTGCATGGAAAGAATGAAATCTGGAGAGGTTAAGTGGCTTGTCCAATATCAAACAGGTAGCTATTAGCAGAAGCACTAGGGGTCTTCTATCCGCAAACATCTGTGCAAAAATGAGAGGTCACTCATTTGGTAATTGAGGACTGAGTGTTGAACTAATAGGTCATTTGCCCATTTCTATCCCAATCCTAACATAGCAAGTTTGTATTGAACTGGTTTTCAGTAGAAATAGTTTTCTTAATTTAAAAAGAAAAATAGAAGTCTGGTTTCAGAGCCCTCAATAGGCCGCTCGTGAAATGCCTTAGGTGAGAAAAATTATTGGAGAGGGCCCCTCCAATAACACTCAAAGCCAACCAGGAACAACCAAGAAGGATCTAGAAAAATAAATCAAATAGTACTATGCCAGATTATTACAATAAACCTTCAAAAATAAAAGACATTCAAGATAGCCCCAGAGTTTGAAGTCATTTGTTGTAGTTCCCAATATGTGTCTGTGGTTTGTGCCTCATATATGTACCTATAAACTCACATATTTTCCTTAAGCTTTCTAAATGTGATGCTGAGTTCTTAACATGTAAGGTCTCTACTAACTGCGGAAGGTAAGTGAGAGGATTAAATTGTAAGTAAATATCCAGTGGGTGTCCAGAGAATTGGAGGATTGATTGATGTGGGAAAAAACAAAAACTAAAGGGCAGCGCCTGTGGCTCATCGAGTAGGGTGCTGGCCCCATATACTGAAGGTGGCGGGTTCAAACCTGGCCCCGGCTGAACTGCAAAAACAGAAAAATAGCTGGGCGTTTGGCAGGCACCTGTAGTCCCAGCTACTCGGGAGACTGAGGCAAGAGAATCACCTAAGCCCAAGAGTTAGAGGTTGCTGTGAGCTGTGTGACGCCATAGCACTCTACCGAGGGCGATAAAGTAAGACTCTGTCTCTAAAATATATATATATATATATATTTGGTGTCAGAAATATTGTAAGTAGAGGAAGAATAGTGTTTCATTTTAGATATATTTCAGTTGCAAGATATTTAATGCTCTTTTTGCCCACATGAGCAAACTGGCACCAAAAAAAAAAAAAGAAAAAGAAAAAGAAAAAGAAAGAAAGAAATAAAGAAAAAAAAAAACAACTATTTCTTTGACATAACTTTTTTTTTTGACATAACTTTTTAAATGGTAAGATATCCCACATGCTAATTAAGACTCGATTAGAGGTTGACCTTCAATGATGAGGTGCTTATTAAGCTTCTTTGGTTTCAGTCTCTGAGTGTGAAAGAACTGGATACAAATAATGCTTAAATGCTTACTATTTTAGTTAAGAACTTTGATGTTATATGTACACTGTGGATTGGAGATTCTCATTTACTATATACTTAGTAGGCTATTTTTTTGTTGTTGTTGTTCACATACCCCACCTCTTCCCACAAAATACATCAACTTTTTTTGGTTTTCCCTAACATTATTTCCCAGTTTTGAACAGCTGTAATTCATTTTATTATATCTAGTAAGGTAGTTGTTTTACTTTGTTTTTTTCTTAATTATACAATTATACATAGGCAAGTACAATTTGAGAATTTTAGGATCTAAGATGAGTAATCAAAATTGATTTTTTTTAATTCTTTGATTCTGAAAAACATCAGGATCAGTGGGCCATATTTAATGAATAATGCTGAAATTCATCACAGACAAAAAAGAAAATTACATAGTGATTACAATTCACTATCAAAATCATGAGGTGATTTTTATTAAGTTCTGAGGACCACCTATATCAGATTCACAACAGGTTCTTATTTTTTTTAATGCAGAGTCCTCACCCCTGCCTTAGATTTATTGACTCTTTTCTTGGAATCCACATTTCATTAAATTCCATATCAGACATACTGTAAGGTTTTTGTAAACTGCTGTTATAGAGGAACACAGAGCACTATTTTTCTACTTTCCCAAGTGAATTTAATCTAACTTTGTAGTAAGCATCTGCCCTTGGGGTAGAAAATTTATTTTACTGCAATAAAATTTAGAAACTAGTTTACCAGATGGCCATGCACAAAATAATTCAGTAAGTACTATTAATAAATACAGATTCATTAAGATCTTTAGCTATCTAAAGCACGACCTTTTCCATTGCTTTCTCTTAGCAGTGAAAGCAAAGGCAGGAAAGGAATAAGAAATTACTTTATTCATATACTAACAAAACCAAATGACAGACCTCCTAAAAGAATTTCTAAAGATGCCTTTGGAAGAACAGGCTCTACAGCACACAAGTTAATTAAGTGGACTTGGGGTAATTATGCAAAAAAAATTGTATGGAATGATTATGTAAGATAAGGCTTATTAGTGAAGAATGAGATGTCATTGGTAGAATAGAAAGGAGAAGTGGCAACAGTGTGAACAGCAACCTTCCTCCTGGAATCCTGCAGATTAGAATTCAACTGAAGTTGCAAACAGAATGCTTTATTAATGTGCTTCCAGGAATGTTTGCTCTTAACAATCCTGATAGAATTTACTTAAAGGGAAGCCCTTAAAATGAAAAAATGTTGTGTTTCACAAAGGACTGATTTTGGTTCTCAATAAATCATCACTGCTACTTCCCCTGGCCTGGAGAAGCATGCTTGCTATTACCTTTAAAAAGAAGAATTGTTTCAAAATAAATTTCTATAAAATAATTATCGTAAATGAATCATTAGAAACTTCATATGTACCCGCATAGCTTTTTTTAGAAGATAGTTAACAAAATTAACTTTATATTTATGCCAGAAAGTAATGAAATAAACAAGTTACATTAATGTTATAATGTGATTTTAATAGTCAGTAAGGACTTAGCAAATATCCGCCTCATCAACTTCAGCCCCTAAATAACAAGTCATTGCTTATGGTCATTAAAAGCATATAAGCACATCAGGCAAAAGTAGATTAACTTATTAACTGAGATTTAATTATAATCATTCATTTTGTTGATTTTTATCAATAAATTAAATATTGGAAGCCTTAGTCCTAAGCAGTTGGATACAATTTTAATTGGAAAGAAACACATGGCTAAGGAGTAGATGATCTAAATTGATAATTCTTGATTTAACAGAACTGTGAATTATTGTGATTTATCACCCTCAGAAAGCCTTTCTGTAGGAAAATTTGCTTTTCACATTGACTCATTCTTTTTTTATTCCTGGAGTGAGCTGAGATTGGAGAACGAGAAGCAGCTATTCTATTGTTATGTCATTCCCTGCCAAGTTTTCCCACTACTGAGAAAATTAATCCTATGAGGAGTCTGGCAGCCAGGTCTAATAGCAAAACCATGGATTCAAAATTTGCCAACTGATGCCTTTGTGTGGAACGGGCTGCCAATTAGATTGCACTTTCATGTGACAAAGCACAATCGGGTTCCACTGAATTATTCACTGATGTCCTAGTACAGTTCTAACAAAAAGGCCTCGCTTTCTATTTTAAAACCTCACATCAGCATGGCTGATTGGTTTCTGGTGCCATCTTAATTATTCTTAAGAGTCAATCTCAGTCCCAGAGTCTATCACTCAGCCATGGAGAAATCAGACATTAATATAACAAGAGAAACAAGTACCCTGTGTATAGACCAGTCAGGTCATACAGAACGGGCAGAGCATTTGTTTACCATGCCGATTCCTCCAATTTGATGGGACTTGATTTCCTTATCCAGAAACAAATCTTTCCCTTAAGAGGAAAAAGACCATGATGTATAATTTGTTTGATGAATTGCTGAATTCTGTTTCCATCTATTTTTAGAAATGGAGTCTTACTCTTGCTCAGACTGGTCTTGAACTCCTGAGCTGAGGCAATCCACCCACAGTGGCCTCCCAGAGCACTATGATTGGCCCCTAGTTCTACTATTTATAATGTTATATCTAAGTGCCTTTCTGAAACATATGCACATGCTTGCCAGAATGGCACAATGTTAAGCATTATGCTTTCATTAGCAAATCTATCAGAACTTGCTGCTTAGTTTTATTACTAAGACCATTGGTATCTTTAAGTATTAAGTAATCGCAATAATAAGGATGAAAATATGTCTATATTTTACACAATTGCTACACAGCTTCTTAAACAAAGAGAAAATCACAGCAGCTGAAAACCAGATAAAAGTGTATTTCTCTTGTTAATGTCCCATTGGTAAGATCAGCAGGTAGAAGCTCTACTTCACAAAATGACCCAGGGATCAAGTCCCTATCTTGATCTGTTATTTCTTAGAGTGTTCTTCTTGTTATGATCAATGCTGGTTTACCTCATTGCCACATTTACATGAGCCTATGGAAACAGGGAAAGAGAACATGGAAAGCAAGCAGCTTCCTTTTGGGAATGTGGTCTAGGAATTGCTGACATCACTTCTACCCACATGCTATTGGCCAGAACTTGGTTTTGTGGCCACACCTCAGAAGGGAAACTGGAAAATGTAATTTCCAATTGAACAGTTCGATATCTACTTAGACCTCAGGTGGTTCAGTTACCAAAATCTACCATGCCACATATACAACTTCCAGCCTACTTTTTCATTTAATATTTCAGTAATCATTCCCCTTGTCATTAATAATCTTCATGAACATCATCTGTGCTGACTACGTGATAGTTCTACACATGGAAGAATTTCCTTTCTGTCAGACATGTAGGTGGTTTCCATTGGGGATTTTATAATGAGGACCAAACTTAACATCTGCTATATTAATCTTTATTTGCTTTTCTGATTATTTCTTTGAGATTTATTCCAACAGGCAAGATTGTTTAACTGATAAGTTGCACCAATTAACCTTCTCCTCAGCAGCATAAGAGAAAGGCAAATTTTATATCATCATTGCTAATTTGGTCTTTTTTTTTTATCTTTGCAATTTGATTGATGGATTGATTGATTGAAAATGGTCTCCAATTGCAATTTTAACTTTTATTCCCTTATTAGTGTATTTATTTCATTACTTATAAATTTTAACATGTTTCAGACACTTATTAATTTCTTGTGTTACTTCTCTTGGAATTTTTTCTTTGTCTATTTATTATCTTAGGTTCCTTTCAACTGTTAAACAGTATGGCAATAGCACCTGCACAACAGGGCAAAGTGAAGATGAAATAAGAAAAGAAATAGCAGAAATTTTGTTTCTTCTGCCCTATTTGTTCTAGTTTCTTATGGATGAGCCCCATAGGCTTCAGTTCAGTGTACATTGGAGCTAATGGAGTGGTCTGAGGAGCCCCAGTCATTCTGCACCACCACCACATCTTATTTCCTTCATCATACTGAAGATTATCAAAGGTTATATTTTTTCAGTGATTTGCTCATTTTTGCCTCCTCCCCTCAGCCCACTAGAACCAGGTTCTAATCTCTCTTCTTTACTAGTAGTTCTCAACCACAGCATCTGGGACATATCAGGTGCTTGATTAATATTTTTTTGATGAATAAATAAACCTCCCTCTCTTACTGTGAGAATCTCTTGACTATGTAGGAAGCATAAGAATAGTCTGCAATTACTTTTTTTCTAGACATGATGACCCCCCCATACACACACCCTCCCACACCCACACAAACTCACTCACTCATACCTCCAGGCTTTCCTTGTCTCTGCCCCCATCATGCTTATCATCCCAATCCAAAATGCCTCCACCAATTGCTCCCTGATATTCCACTGCTCTATGTCACACATCTGGGACAGTTTCTAATAAAACCTGTAGTCTCCAATAAAGAACAAAAAGAGAAGAAAAAGAAGAGGGTTCTGATCTGGCTGCCTATAAAATACTGTCCTCATACAGAAAGGAATGTGGTTGCCTGACTTTCTGGTTGGAATCTCTAAGCTAGCAACAGGCTGTGTTGGTAACAGCAAGCTTTTCCTGTCTTCTGCCAGATGATGTGTATTTTTCCAAGCCAGGAGTGGAGCAAACAGAGTCCACAACTGTGCTTCTCTATCCAACACCACTGATCTGGCTGTATTCGGAAATCCTCCTCGAGTCTCATACATATATCCTGCTTATTAGAGCTGCGGTTATTTTTTTTTTTTTTAATGCTTGTGTGTTTGAGGGATTTTCATGGAATGTTTGGAGAAAACAGATATGGTACCTCTATCTAGACTGAAACTCTGGTTACTGTCTATTTTTAAATTCATTTTCTTTAGCATTCAGGAAGAGGTATTGTACATATTTTCTTAGCCATCTTGTCCTGTCTTGCTTTTGTTCTTTCAGAATCATTATAAATGGCTTCAAATGTATGTTAATAATTTAAAACAAATTCCACTTTAATAAATAAGTATTATGATCTGTGTGTATAAGAGTAACCATTTTTGAGATCCAATAATTAATTAAGTTTTAGAATTTCTTGAAGAAATTAAAAAGCAAGGAAAACATATGAATTATTTTTGGAACTTCCACATACTAATTCCTATGAAAATAAGAATAACCATCCTTCTAAAGTGCCGAGGGAAGGCATATGTCTGGTTCTTGCTCTATGCCTAAGCCTCTCTCAACCTCTGTTTCCCTTCCTGCTTCTACTTAGCTCCTTTCTAGATTGAATAGAAGTCTTCTTTACTAAACCTCCTTCAAAATTATGTCCTGACTGCCCTCAACCTCAGATCTTTCCATCTTAACACAAAGGAAAATACCCTCTTTTCTCATTATTTCATTGAACAGCTCTAGGAACATGGGGAAAGATTACATGTAGCCATGGAGTCACACTAGCTCCACCCTCACCAGCTTGGAGATTCACTGGTTCCAAAGGAAGCTACTGGCAGCCAATCATGTCTCTCCATGCATCTCATTGTGTCCCCCTGTGTTGTATGTGCATTCCACAAGCTATTGTGTCCAACATCCAGCATGCCCAAAATGGAAGATTGAATCATTTCTTCTGTCTCTTTCCAGACCTGACCCAAGATTGACGTCCTGGGAACAAGGATATAGCATCCTGAGAATAATTAAGTGGAGACAATATTTACCAAGATGTACAAGGCACTGACTTGGCAAGTCACCCAAAACATCCCCAGTCATGGATACAACGACAAACCATGTCCCCCTCCATGGAGGAGACAAGTATTAGGAGGAGTCCTACTACTTGTTTGAGTGATTTTATCAAATTCCATCTCAGTACTCTTTAATGTTCCTCACAAATTACTTTATGCCTGGATATTCTTGGTTATACTGAGAATCTAAGACATTGTTATTACCATTATGTTTTCAGGGATATTGATTTCTACAATATGGAAAATGTTGAAACTTGCATGTCTGTGAAATGAGAACTTACAAAACCTATCTTGTTCTGGGTAGCATAAAAACAGTCAAATTGATCTTTAATAAAAATCATCCCTATTGCCACAGGAGCTCTCCAAAGTGCACAAATACAAATTCTCCAAAGGAATAAAATCCTGGCATATGTACAGGCAAAGTAAAATGTCGTGCAAAAATATAAAAGTATAGAACAACTGCTCAAGAAGATCTTTAAAAGTTTCTAAGTTTCTCAGTTTAGAAGACCATTTTTTTTTAACTCTTAGTACATCAACGAAAGTGTGCCTCAGTAAGACATGGCCTCGTAACTAATGAATCTGGAGGATTTAATTTAAACAGAACTATCTCTCTTTTTCTTTTCTTCACAGTATTTTAAAAGACATTAAATCTCAGATGTTCCCAGGTTATTCTTCAGAAGAGTTCAGAGAAATGGCTTTGATAATGAAGGCTTTGAATGAGGGCAGATCTTTATTTCTGAAGGAAATCTAAAGTGGGTTGAGGCAGTGACAGTCACAGGAGTAGGAGCAAGGTCAGTGTTGAGAAAGGCAGTCTCATGCCATCAGTCTTTCCAGTCCTGCATAGGAACAGGTCTCAGGCTCAGAATGCTTCCTTACCAAGAGGTAAAGTGTCCTCACAGCCTATACTGGGCTTGTCACCTTGTGTGGGAACATATTTCCCTATTTCAGACTCCAAGTATCCTGCCTCACTCTGCTTAAATATGCATGTCCTATGGTACCTGGCCAACCCCATTATCATTCTGCCCCTTGTGGGTAGGGGACAGGTTTATCCCACTATAGCATAAGAAGGGTGCATGCAGACCAAGTGACCTGTGTCAGCTGCCAGACGTGACCCACTGGCCACAGGAGACTGATGCCCACCACAGAAGCTGATTCTGCTCTGTCTTTTCTTTTTGTGAGTGAAACATGTGTTTTCCTTGGAGACTCCAATACCAGAATGCAGTGGGTAGAAGAGCTAGTAACTCTAATTATTCTAGTACTAGAATTCCTAGTTCTTCTGTTAATAGTCAGCAGATGCCACTTGTTGGACAGCCACACTTTAGGTGATTCAAGACACCTGCCTTGCAGGCACCTTAGAATGAGAAGAGGTTGAAAATCCTAAGTTAAGTAGTAGCAGATGAGCTTCCGAGTTATCCCACAGATCTTCAAAACCCACATGTAGGTTGCCAAGATGAATTTATCTAAAGATGTGGAGGGAAGACTGAATAACTTTTCTCTCAAAGAGGACGTTATAGAAGCCCCTAGGAAAGAGAGTGCCCTGCTCTGAATCTACTCTGTGAACCCACTCTATCTTTGAGCTCACAGACACCACGTGATCTAAATGCAGACATCAGCATTTCCCAAGAGCCAGCCTGCCAAACCAGAATTCACCTGGAGGAACATTTTTTTTAAATACATATTTCCAGGCCACACTGTGGAGACTTCTGATTTAGTTACTCTAGAATGAGGCCCAAGCATCTCTACTTTTTACAAGTTCACTGTTGGAAAAGCAACTTGGAAAGACAGAGGTGGGTCATATTGGAAGAACTCAGGACCTAGAAATCTGGCCCGCCTGCTGCCAGGATGCAGGTACGTGGTTCTCACCACTCCTCCAAGCCCTGCATTCCACACAGACCCACCCAGAGGAACACCGGGCTCCCTACCCATCCCCACTGTTGCCAGGTGGTTGTCCTCACCTGTACTTCTTGCCCTTCCTCCTCCCTTATATAAACAGCTAATTTGGGTTAAACACAAACACTGTGCCAGACACTGTACTGAGCATTTTCTTAGAATTACTTCTTTGAAGGGTCACAATAACCCTGCAAGGTAATTGCTATTATTTTAACTCCTTTACCAATGACTGAAGTGAAGCTTTAAGGAAGAGATGGAACATGCAAAGATGACACTTTTAGCAAATGGCACAGCCATAACTTGGTTTTAGGTTTATCTGTGGCCAAAGCCTTTGCTTTTAACCCCTGTGCTGAGCTCTCTGCCATTGGCCCAAGCTATCTCCCATACAAGGGTGAACTAACCCCTGCTTCCTCCGTGAATTGGAGGGCAGCTCTAGGCTTCACTAGATCAAAGACAACACCAAAAATTTTATTTAAGCACATCAAAGTCTGGAAACCAAATAGAGAATCAGTGAGAACACTTCATTATCCCTTGCAAAAAGTCCCCTCAGGGCTAACGGGGAAATAGTGAAGCTCACTGAATACTTAATATTTGAGTCTTGTCCCTGGAAGACATTAGCTGAGCCTCAGTTTTTGTACTGTTTTGTAACTAGTCAGAAGCATGAAAACAAATAGTGATCAATGCTTCAGGAAAATCATTCTAAACTTTGATTTCTGGTAAGTTAGCTAAAGAGATCTCTGCAGAGGGGCCATGAATCGCCAAAGGATCATGTTGGGATTTATTTTCTCATCGATTTTTTTTTTAAATATTGACTATCAGCTTTTTATTTTCAGAATTGGATTAGAAATACAAGCTAGCAATCAGTAAGCAAAGAAAAGATGAATATCTCTGCCATTTAATGTGTTTGACATGTTCAGAATATTCGTTTTAGAAGAGAAATAAGGTTAACCATTTTTATGACAGAAAGACTCTGGTTTGATAACAGCAATAATATAACATTCCAGAATCATTTAAAATGTCTATTCTGAAATTAAACATTTTAAAACACAGAAGAAGGATGATAGTACCATAAATCATATTGACAGAATAACCATGGCCAGCTTGAGAATTTGGGTAATAGTGGAAAGTCTAAAGTGAAATCTAAATGCAGGGTTTGTAGTCCTGCAGACAGGTGTGATTCTCTGAAATGCCTAAATAGCTTCTACATAGATGGCCGGGAGCATGCCCGTCCTGCCGGTCCTCTGCACCGTGCCGTACATCCAGCCTTCGTCAATGGCCTGGACGTTTATGATAGCATCTCCATCTTTGAAGGACACCTCATCGGCATCTGCAGCCATGTAATCGTACATGGCA
>CAUYON010018196.1:0-23805 GCA_963573935.1 Arctocebus calabarensis
CACATCACAAAATCTCAAAACTACAGATGCTGGTGTGGATGTGGAGAGAAGGGAACACTTTTACACTGCTGGTGGGACTGCAAACTGATACAACCTTTTTGGAAGGAAGTATGGAGAACTCTCAAAGAACTCAAGCTAGACCTCCCGTTTGATCCTGTAATCCCATTACTGGGCATCTACCCAGAAGGAAAAAAAATTATTTTATCATAAGGACACTTGCACTAGACTTTTTATTGCAGCTCAATTTACAATTGCCAAAATGTGGAAACAACCTAAATGCCCACCAAACCAGGAAAGGATTAACAAGTTATGGTATATGTACACAAAGGAATACTATTCAGCCATTTAAAAAATGGAGACTTTAAAGCCTTTGTATTAAGCTCGATGGAAGTGGAACACATTATTCTGAGTAAAGCATCTCAAGAATGGAGAAGCATGAATCCCATGTACTCAAGTTTGATATGAGGACAATTAATGACAATTGTTCACACGGGGGGGTGAGGGAAGGGGAGAGCAGAGAGAGAAAGAATGAGGGAGGAGTGGGGAAAGGAAGAGCAGAGAGAGGGAAAGAGCGAGGGGGGTGGGGTCTCAGTGTGTGCCACACCTTTTGGGGGCAAAACACGATTGTAAGAGGGACTTTACCCAACAAATGCAACCAGTGTAACATGGTTTCTTGTACCCTCAATGAATCCCCAACAATAAAAAAAAAGAAGAAGACATACAGACTGAAAAGGAAGAATATAAATACAAACCCTTTGTTCGCAGAAAAATGATTGTGTGTATGGACAATGCAAAGGAATCAAAATCACCAGAATAAGTGCATTTAGTGAGATGCCAGGATGCTAGGGTAATACTTAAAAATTTATTGCATTTATATTTCTTAGAATTAGATAATTAAAATGAAGTGTAAGAAGTCCAGTTCCATTAACAACAGGATAAGAAACAAAAATACTTTGGCATAAATTTAACAAAATATGTACAAAGCATCCACACTGAAATAAACATTACTGACAGAAATTTTAAAAACATCTAAATAAATGGAGATAACATGTTCATGGTTTGGATGTCTCAGAATTACGGAGATATCAATGTCCATAACGTTCAGTAGGCTTTTTGGGCAGAAATTGATAAAGTAACTCTGATTTATCTGGAAATAAAAAGAACCTAAAATAGAACATTTAAAAAAAAATAAGCTGGAGGATGTATATTACCTGATATCAAGACATACTATCAAGCTACAGAATCAAAATGGCATGATAGTAACATATAAATTGACAAGTAGATAAATGAAACAGAGTATATTTCAGATACAGACAAACACATATGAGGTCTAACAGTTAAGTTCATGAACTTGCCCCCGGGCATTTCTGCTGTTGTCATTGTACTGACAACTCGGTAAGGTTTTATAATCTTGCTATATCAGGTTCTCATAGCTGTGTTGGTGTTGACATGTGGCAGTGTCTTGCTGAGTTATGTTCATTATTGTTATTGTGTTTTTGTGTGCCATTGTGAGAAGGTCAGAACTTGAATTAGAGCAACAAATAAACATTCGATTTCTTATTAAACCTGGCAAGAGTGGATGTGACATCAGGGTCATGTTAGTCCAAGTTTGGGGGGTAATGCCATGAAGAAAACAGTAGTGTCCAAGTAGACTTAACGTTTTTCTGAGGAGAGAGAAAGTGTCACTGATGGAGAGTAATGAGCAGAACTGATGAAAACATTGCAAAAATTTTGTTCATAAAAATCATCAGCTGACTGTGAGAAGCATAGCAGACCAAGTAAACATAGAGAGACAGGAAAATCTTAACTGAAAATCTTGGCATGAGGAAGGTATGGTTCTTGCATCATGACAATGCACCAACTTACACAGCACTGTCTGTGAAGGAGATTTTAGCCAGTAAAAGAGTAACTATATTGAACACCCTCCCTAGTCATCTGATCTGGCTCTCAATGACTTTATACTTTACCCCCAAATAAAGGGAATATTGAAAGGAAGACATTTTGATGAATTCAGGACATCAAGAGCAACAGCTGTGGGGGCCATTGCAGAATGAGTTCCAAAATTGCTTTGAAGGGTGGACTAGACACTAGCATTGGTGCATAGCTTCCCAAGGGGAGTATTTTGAAGGTGACCATGGTGATATTCTGCAATGAGGAATGTAGCACTTTTCCTAGGATGAGTTCATGAACTTAATTGTCACACTATGTATATTTGCTCTTCTTTTCTTTGCAACGCATTTCTATTTCATTCTATTCTGTGGGTTTTTTCTAATGACGTCTACCTTTATTCTGCAATCCACTAATGGAATAAGATCATGATTTGAGTAATTCCAGCATAGTCAATGCCCAGCTTGTTCAACAGCCCCAGGGGCTCCCAGGCAAAGAGGACAGAATGAGTAAGATTTCTGCAGTCAGCCTTTCTATACAAAACCACAGCCACCCTGGCAAATGCTAGTCTCCCCATTCATTCAAAAGGGTCAGTGTATTCATTTCCTAGGGCCGCCATAGCTAAGCACCACAGACTGGTCCCCTAAGACAAAGCCAGAAGCCCAAAATTAAGGTGTCTATAGGGCTGTTTCCTTCCTGGGGGCACAGAGGAACATTGCGTTCCCTGCTCCTCCCCTGGCTCCTGATGGCTGACAGCAATCTGTGGTGCCCCTTGGTTTGTGGTTGTCACCCTACTGTCTGGCTCCATGACATGCCCCCTGGGTTTTCACATTGTCCTCCCTGGGTGCATGTCTAGGACTCCTCTGCTCTGTTTGAACACCAGCCAGAGTGGATTTCGTACCCCCCCACACACACCTCAGGTATGACCTTGTCTTTCTAATGACATCTGCAATGACCCTGTTTACAAAGAAGGACCCATTCTGAGGTTCTGGGAAGGACATGAATTCTTCAGGGACACCATTTAATCCAGTATACCCAGTTGTTTTGTTTTTCCCCCTCACAGTAGAGGGGCTACGCTTACCTGATAAGGCTACCTGGGAGGCTGGGCTTTAGGTCACTGCCCTTCTCCTGGCTGATTTGAGGTTTAAAGTCACTTAATGCTGGAAAGCTTGAGTCTTGGGAGGAAGGTTTCTCTTCTTAGAGGAAGGTTTCTTCTCCACCCAGGTGGCCATCCTCTGAGCTGCTGCGCTCTGAGGGTAGGAGGCAAAGCCCTGGCAGCGGTGACTTCACCCTACCCTGGCACTGCAGAGTGGCCTGAGCTGAGGCGGAGGGAGGGAGCTGCTGCAAGAGAAGGGGAGAAGTAAGTGGAGGGGGCCCAAGAGGGGAGAAGGTGCAGAGTGAGAACCGCTCAGCAAGGAAAGCAGACCTGCCAAACCGACCACACACTCGTTGGCTAATTTTAACAAAATACAGAAGACAAATGGACAGAATGCAGCTGCGGGAACGGAACTCTCCCAAATATGATTTATTCACCTGTAATTCACAGGGCAGTGAAAATCCAGGGGAGGCGGCTCAGAGCTGAGAGCTGCTGATAAAGAATGTATTAGAGTGGCTTGCAAGACACTCCCAGGGTGTGCAAGCCCACTTATTTTTCAATACGTACATCAAAATGCTCTGGGTCAGGTGTGCAACTAAGTCCACCGCTAAGAGTGGTGGTGTGTAAATGGAAATGGCTGTCAGGAATTCAGAGACCCAAGCTTCAGTTTTCAGTTTTCCTCCTATTTCTTCCAACAGCAAGGCACCCCTCTCAGGCTCCAGCCCCCAGCATCACCGTTCTGCTCTGGGGACAGCCACTTGGGTGCTTCAGACATCCAGACCTAGATCCAGCAGGATCTCTGGGCTCTGAGCTCAGAGATGTGTTTTGAGGACAAATGTCCTGGCTTTTCTGGGATTTGAGATTGTTCGAAGCTATGGGCATTGTCATTACAGACTCAGGGTCTGCGGGACCTGCTCAGACGAAGACCGCTGACCCCCCTCCCTATGCCTCTCAGCATGGTAGTGTTCATGGTGAGGAGGGGAGGAGGGGAAGGCTGATGATAACAACTCCAGAACAAAGATAATGACAACAACAGCATTTATCCGGCGTTTGGTATGCATGTGGCCCTCTTCTGAGCATTTTATGTGTACTACATAGTAACTCATTTCTTCTTCAAACCAATCCTTATGGTAGGTACTTTTTTCTTTTTAGAGATAAGGAAACTGAGGCACAGAGAGAAGGAATCCAAAGCATCCTCTCATGAACTCGAATCCCCCTCAGAGGTTTGGTTTGGGGGAGCTTCTTTCCTACTAGACCTTAGTCTTAAGCCATTAGGCATTCTCAGAGCCGGGCCTAGGAGGAAGATGGGCCAAATTCAGCTGGAGGTCTTGTAACTAACTGCAGAAGGCACATCCCTGCTAGATCTGAGGGTTTCTTTCATTTTAGCTACAATTGCCTTTTAAAGAGCTACTTGCCCCTGGGATCCCATTTGGGTCTACACCCTCCAACAATTAAAGTGGGTCATGCCCATGGCCAAGGAAGGGTGAGGGGTGGCTGATACATTTGACGCAGTTTCTCTCTCTCTCTCTCTTTTTTTCTCCCTCCTTCCCACTGTCTCTCTTCTCACTCTCCCTCTTTCCCTCTTCTCTCTCTCTCTCTCTCTCTCACACACACACACACACACACACACACACACACCCGGAATGTCCCCTCAGAACTTCCTGAACAGTTGCTTACAAGCCGCTCTCTCAGACAATAAGCTCTCTGAGGAGCCTTTAAAGAGAAGAGAACAGTCAACCTGCCTCCAAGAAAAACACAAACAAGAGAAGTCCTGACCTACATATCCTACTCAGGGCAGTGCCAGCTGGGCCTGTTACATCACTCAAACAGCTAGTTATCCCTAATAAATAAAAAATCCTTTCCTTTGTGGGCAATTCATGAGTGGAATGTGTGTCTCACTGACGTGGGCAGAGGCCCCTTTGGGGCCCAGACCGCTTCTGGGGACTGTCCTCAGTGGCCTCTTGCTGGCAGAAGCCCCTGCGGCCTGGCTCTGACTGCCAGGAGCTGCTGCTCGCCCGGCGCCGGGCCCATGCCGCGTACCCAGTCCAACTCATCCTTCGAGTCTCCTCTCTAATGTCCCTACCTCAGGGGTTGTCACACCACCATCCTTGCAGTTGCCCACTTCCTGCCAGAACACCCCGCCTGGCTCCCTGGCCTCTGAGAGCAGAGAGTATGTGTGCCCTGTCCGCACGTATTCAGGGCCTAAGACTTTACCACACAGCAGGCCCCCCCAGTACGTGACTGGGAATTACTTCCACTAATCAGAACAGCTTACCTTTATTGGGCACGTACGGAAGTCAGCTCTGGATTAAGTACCTTGTGTATTCCTATTTCACAGGAGGACAGCATGAGGCACAGAAGCATCCAGTAATTTATTCAAAATCACAAGCTGAAAAGTAGAAGAGGATCTGAACTCCCTTTGTCTGACACCATGAACTGGACCATATGACACGACACAGCCTTCCAGACGTCCTAAGGGCCTGGGTCACTAGAATCTTCACCCCTCCCCATGCCAATGGACTGTCCCCTAAGACGGGCCCCCAACTCCAGCAACCTCTCCAGACTCAGAGCCCTCTGAGGAAACAATGGCCTTTAAATGAAGTACACCACACCAGTTGTCAAAGGACCTGAGCTTGGCCTGGCTTCAAAACCAACTGCCATTGTGACCTCAGGCCAGCTACTTAACTTTTCAGGGTCCACATCTTCCACACAGGACCAAGGCCTTTTCAGGGCATTCTTCAGAGTACCAGCTAGGCTGATTTGGGCTCATAAGCCTGGCTATAATTTCTTTTTTCTTTTTTTTTAATTGTCTTTATTATTAAATCATAGCTGTGTACAATTTCTGATACTCCACCTAATGGCTCTGTTGTTACGAGGCAAGGTAAATGACACTTGGAGCCTGGGCTCCACTAATACACGTATAAGATGGAAGGGGGGTGACTACCATACCTTCCCTCCTTGCCTGCCTGTGGCAAGGACATGGAGACCCTGAGAGGTGGAAGTGACTCAAGGCCTGACAGCAAACTGGTGGACGGGTCGGGGTGGCCCCTTTCAAACTCCCGGGAGAGGCTGCTTCTCACCATCTCACTATGCTCAGCATTTAACAGCCAATGAAAGACCTGGCTGCAAAATCTGTGCCACGCATATCCTTTTCTTGCCTGGTCAGCAAAGCAAGTCTAAAGAGACTGGATGGTTGGAGGTACCAGTCCCAGAATGTCACTCAGCAAGGCCATCATAGTTACTTGACTTGTCCCAGCCTTGACACTAGTGAGAACCCTTTACATGGGATCAAGGTTATATTCCAACTGAGAGAAAATAGTCTGAATAAGAAAATAATGTTAAAGGCATGACCTGGGAATTTCCAGAATTGTAGAACAAGGAGCCAATGGACCCTATTCCCAACAAAACAACAGTTATTTAAGAGTCTCTGAAAACTGCCATAAGGACATACATCAAATAAAAAATATTTATTCAAGAAATCAACTAAATCCTAGTAAGAAGAGGGAAATTCTGTGGCATGTGAGCCCTGACCTGCTTCTCCCCACCTTCTCTCCAAATCCCTCTTCAAAAAACTCTACCCCAGGTACTCTACCCGGGGCAGCACAGCCACGAAAACAAGGGCTCCCCCTTTCCCCAGACCCTAATCTAAGGCTACCATCTCATGCCAAGATGGACAGGCCACTGGCCCTTCCTATCCCCCTGTCCACTCCTTTCCCCTCCAACCCTACTCACACAGGAGAAGCTCTACTCCAGGTGCAGTGGAACAAGAATACTGAGGCTCAGCCCCTTCCTCTCCTCCCTGCCCCAGCTTTCTCTAGGGGTAGAAGTTGCACACCTGGGGGACAATCCAAGAAGGTCAGGGGCGACCACCAGCAGAACGAGGGTGTCACTCCAGCAAAATAGGCAGCTGGACATTTCACATCACTACCTCCTGTGCAATGGTGCTGAAATTCTGCCCAGAGTGAGTGAGTGTGTGTGTGCGCGCACGTATGTGTGTTGTTTAAGAATAAAATGCTCTGCAGCTCTGCCTGAGAGATGGGAGCTGAGCATGGAGAATTTCAAGCCCAAGGATGTTGCCAAAAACAAAGAAGATTTTGGTAGAGAACCATTATGAGGACTCTTCTAGCTCTGTGGTACAGGTTGTCATGAGCAAAGCGACCAGAAATTTAACACTGAGATCCCAGCAAAGAGGCAAGAGAGAAGAGGCCTCCTGAGAGCACAACCAGCCCCCGGAGTCAGGAAGGCTGTGGGCACGGACCAGGACACACTCAGCAGGAACCAAAGCATTGTGTGAGGCAGACTTAAAAACTTTGAAGACTACACACAATCCATCATCCAATGTGGAGAAACTTCATAACCTCTGACCAAGCACTGGCTGGACAATAAGCATCCTTATCCCGGGGAAACTTCTAGAAATCCAGAATTAAAATTAAAAGCACATGCATCTCTGGCAGTCTGGAAGGACCTTATTCATGGGCAAGTCGGGGCCCTGTCAGGAATGATCAGAAAGGGAACATTCAAGCTAATACTCCATGCTGAACATGGAGCAAAGCATAAACTCAAACTGTAATAGTAGCTTCCAAGGGACACACATAGGAAAGGGCAAAAAAACTCCAACAGACTCCAAGAGGATGTTAGCACAACTTTTGACCAATAAGTATTTATGATGGCCCAGAGCAACCCCTAAGTAATGAGGCTAAAAGATGAAGCAAGATCGAAAATCAGAGAAGGAACATTAGATGCTGCACAATACGTGGGAAATAGACTTCACCGAGTTAGTTCAGACAAGTCACTAAACAAACAACACTGACGGTATCAACTCAGGTGGGGAGTGAGGGAGGGGAAAGAGAGTCAGTATCCCGAGTCACTATAATACATTATCCAAAATACCAAGTTTTCGACACAATAATTATGTAAAGCATGTAAAAGTTATAGACTTTCCAAACATGGTCTGTACTCAGGAATAAAAGCAGTCAATAAAACTGTCTTGGAGAGGCCCAGTTTAACTTCCTAGATAAAAAATTCAAACTAGTTGTCATAAATATGTTCAACAAAATTAAGGAAATTGTGCCTAAAATATTAAAGGAGAGTGTGATGATGTGTCTTACAAAAAGGGATTGTCAGTAGACAGAAATTATTTTTCATGGAAATTCTATCATGTAACATCTCATACTATCTAAAAACTGCCAACCTGATAGAGTGATGAAATGACTTCTTGAAGACACAGCTTAGGCACTGGTGCAAGGATGTCCAGGCATCTTCTGGAATGCAGTGTATACTCTAAATCAATGATCTTTGTATGTCTTTGTCTTCAATAGTTAAAGCATATGGATTAGTAACCAGCAGGTAGTGGTGGGAGTATCCTAACTCGGTGAATTTCTGAAAAATCTGAATTGTGAGTACTTAGTGGTCTTGATTTCCAAACAGGAGCAATTTCAAAGGAACACAGGGAGAGATGCATTGAACTATAAGTTATAACTCCTTCCAGGGCATGTTGGGCTTCTTGAACCAAGGGGTCATTAAGCAAGAGGAGGAGTCACCATCTTGACAGGGACAATGTTTTTTTAAAGAGAGGAAATTCTGGAGTTAAAAAGCACAGTAACTAAAATGAATCTACTAGAGGGTCTGGATAGTATTTTTAGCTGACAGAAGAAAAAATTAATGAATATGAAATTGATCAATCAAGATTGTGCAATGTGAAGAACAGATAGAAAAAAGAATGAAGATAGATGAACAGAACCTCAGAGAAAAGTAGGACACAATTAAATATACTGATATATGTTCCATGGAAATCTCTGAAACAGATGAGAGAGAAAAGAAAAGAAAATATATTCAAAAAAATGATGGCTAAGATTATCTCAAATTTGATTAAAATTATTAATATATGCATATATGAATCTCAATGAAGCCCAAACAAAATACACACAAAAAAATGCCTACCCAGACACATGGTCAAAATACTGAAAGCCAAAGATAAAGAGAATTGACAGTAACAAGAGAAAAATAATTCATCACATACAAAGAATTCTCAATAAGATTAGCACTTGACTTTTCATCAGAACCATTGAGGTCAGAAGGTAAAAAATGAAAGAAAAAGAAAAACTGTTGACTAAGAATCTTACATCCAGCCAAACTATCTTTCCAAAATGAAGGCAAAATAAAGGCATTCTCAGCTAAACAAAAACAGAAAATTCACGGCTAGCAGAGATACCTTACAAGAAATACTAAAGGAAGTCACTCAGACTGAAAGCAATTGAGCTCTGAGAGTAATTCTAATTCACATATACAAGAAAACCAAGAATACCAGTAAAGGTTTACATAGTAATTATGTAATTATAAAAGATAAAATATAATAATTGCATATTTCTTCTCTTAAATAATTCAAAACCAATTATGTAAAACAATATATACTATTATATCATTGGACTTAGAGCTTATAGACATGTAATATATTTGACAATAGCAACACAAAGGAAATGGGAAGGGGACAAAATTGTATTGCAGTAAGGAAATGACATGAGATAGTAATGCAAACCCATAGGAAGAAAGGAACAGACACAGGAATGGTAAACAAGGTTAATGTGGCCTGAAATGGTAGAAATTAAGTTCTTGAATGTATCCTTGTTCTCCATTCTTTTCTCATGCTCTTAAAAAGATAACTACAAATAAAGTAATATATTCTTCAAAGAGATTGAAAATAAAAGGATGGAAAATAGTATGCCATGCAAATAGCACCTGTAAGGTAATAGGAGTTGTCATGTCAGGTGAAAAAGACTTTAAAACAAACAAAAAAATGTAACTAGAGATAAAGAGAGACATTTTATAGCAATAAAAAGTCAATAGAAAAATATAAATGTTATTAACATTTATGTACTCAACAACAGAGCCCCCAAATACACAAAACAAATCTGACAAAATTAAAGGGAAAAATAGACAACTCAAAAATAATAGTTGGAGACATCCAACCACTTTCCATAATGGATAAAATAACTAGGTAGAAGATCAACAAAGAACTAGAGAACTCGAACATTATTAACCAAGTAAACCTAACATATGTCTGTAGAACACACCATTCAACAATAGCAGAATGCACGTTTTTCTAAATTGTTCCAAGTCCACATGGAACATCCTCCAAGATAGATCATAATCTAGGTCATAAAACAAGCCTCAAGAAATTTAAAATGATTGAAATCACATAAAGTTTGATCTGAGACTACAATGGAATTAAATTAAAAATCAATAGCAGAAGGACATTAGAGAAATGTCTAAATAATATGTGGGCATCAAACAACGCACTCCTACATGCCAATGAGTCAAAAAAGAAATCACAAGAGAATTTAGAAAATACTTCAAGATGAGAGAAAACAATAACACAACATAACTTATGAGCTACAATAAAGCAGTGTTCAGAGTAAAATTAATAGCTATAAGTACTTATATTAAAACAGAAGAAAGATCTCATGTCAACAATTTAAATGTCCACCTTAAGAAACTAAAAAAAGAAGTGTAAACTAGATCCAAATCAAGCAGAAACAATAGAGATTGAGGTGGAAACAGATTAAATTTTACAAAAGAAAAACAAACAACAGAGAAAAATCAACAAAATCAAAAGTTGCTGTTTTTTTTTTTTTTTATTTGCAGTTTTTGGCTGGGGCTGGGTTTGAACCTACCACCTCCGGCATATGGGGCTGACGCCCTACTACTTTGAACCACAGGCACTGCCCAAAAGTTGCTTTTTTGTCAAAGTCAATAAAATTGACAAACTTTTAGCTAGACCAACCAAGGAGGGTCTAGACAGAAGATTCAAATGACTAAAACCAGAAATTAAACAGGACATCACTACTACTTTATAAAAACAAAAAAGATTAGAAAGGAATATTATGAATGCTTAAATAACTTAGATGAAATGGACAAATTTCAAGAAAGATACAAACTACTGAAAATGACTTGAGAATAAATATGAGGGGTATCCCAAATGTTACCATACTTATGTATATACATACATACATACATGTATACATAGGGAAAATGGGAAATTAGAGCCAAATGTACCTTTATTTAAAAATATTAATTAAAAATTTTTACAAACTATTTCTCCACATGTTGCTATATAAATATAAAAATATTCAAATATAAAATAAAATATAATGTGAGTTTGTTAATTTTTCTATGTATGGTGAGCCTTGGGACACCCTGTAGAAAATCTGAATAGAGCTGTAACAAATGAGTTCAGATAAACTCATCTGTTCTTGCAGAATACAAGAGCAACATAACAAAAGTCAATAATATTTCCACACGCTAACAATGAACGATCTAAAAATTGAAATTTAAAAATTCCATTTACGATAGAATAAAAAAAATCGCTTCTTGGCCTTTTGGCTAAGATTAAGTGTGTATAATAGCGTTAAAAAAGAATAAAATGCCTAGGAATAAATTTAACAAATGAAATGCAAAACTTGTACCTTAAAAAGTAAAAATCATTGTTGAAAGAAATTGAAAACGAATGAAAAGACATTTTATGTTTGTGAATGAGAAGACTTAATACTGTCAAGATGGCACCCCAGATTGATCTATGGATTCAATACAATACAATCCCTATAAAAATCCTGTCTTTTTTTTGGCAGCAATTGATATGCTGATCCTAAAATTCTCATGGAAATGCAAGGGACTCAGAATAGCCAAAATCATCTTAGAACAGAACAACAAAGTTGCAAGACACATTTCCTGATTTAAAAACTTACTACAAAGATACAATAATCAAGAGAATGTCATACTAACATAAGAAAAGACACATAAATCAATGGAATAGGACTGAGTGTCCTGAAATAAACTCATGTATTTATGGCTGATTGATTTTTTACAAGGGTGCCAAGATGATTCAACGGCAAAAAAAATAGTCTTTTTAACAAATGGTGCTGGGACAATTGGCTAGTCACATGCAAAAATTGAAGTTGGACTCTTAACTTACTTACACCATACACAGAAATTCACTCAAAATGGATCGCAGTAAACTGTTATGATATTGAATCAGACAAGTTTTTTAGATATGACACCTCAAGCACCTCTGATATAGCAGCAAAAGAAAAAAATCAATAAATTGTTCTACATAAAACATTAAAAACCTTTGTACCGTGAACAGTACCATCAAGAAAGTAAAAAGACAATCCACAAAATGGGAAATACAATTGTATGTGCAAACTACATATGTAATAAAGGACTTGTATCAAAACTATATTGAAAACTTCCACAACTCAAGAATTAAAAATAAAAAACCCAATTTAAAAACTCGGTAAAGAATATAAATGACTTTTCTCTCTCTCTCTCTTTTTTTTTTTTTTTTTGCAGTTTTTGGCCAGGGCTGGGTTTGAACTCACCAACTCCAGCATATGGGGCTGGTACCCTACTCCTTTGAGCCACAGGCGCCATCCAACATTTCTCTTGAAGATACACAGAGTTCTCTTCTTAGCTTGAAGATGGCTGGAATTAGCAGGTGGAAGGATGCTCAACATCATTAAACCCTAGAGAAACCCAAATCCAAACAACTTCATCCTCACTAGGATGACAACAATCAAAAAGAAGAGGACAAACTTTGGCAGGGTGTGAAGAAAGTGGGACACTCACCCCCTACTGGGGAGTGCAGCCACTTTGGAAAGCGCATTGGCAGTCTAGCACTTCCCCACAGCTTCCTCTTTTTTTTTTTTTTTTTTTTTAAATCATAGCTGTGTACATTAGTGCATTCATGGGGTACAATGTGCTGGCTGCAAATACAATAACTCGGCTTGAGTTATAACCTTTGCCTTTGGAGCCCTCGTTGTAAGTCAGATCCTTTCCTGTTACCAAATATCCAAATGAAAGGAAGAATTAAAAAAAAATACACACATTTTTAAATTCTAAAACGGTAATGAGGCAAAATGTTCTCTGTGGGAAAATATTTCAAAGCACGTTAGACTATTAAATGATCTAATGGTGGGCATCAAGATTATTATTCTACAGTATACAGGGCTATAAAATCACAACAGGTATTGTCGTGAATCCCATGAGAATGTGAGATTCGTGACTTAGAGTCAGTTGCCTTTATTAAAGCGCTAGCCACTGAATTCGGTATTTGCTCTGAGATAAAAATCAGAAAAGCACTCTTCTTCACCATGGGGTTGGAAGGCAAAGGAAGTTTTATTCCCCTGAGGACTCTGGTGTGGCTGTGGATGCCCAGTGTGTTGTCCGCCCTTGGTGGGCTTTGCCTGCCAGCCCTGGGATGCCCACTCACCAAGAGAGCAGCACAGCCTGTGACCCAGGGCTCCAAGCAGGTGCCCATCGAGAGGAGTTGGGAGGAAGGTGAATCCTGCTTACCATCCCTGCCCTGGGAATGGTGCTGAAACAAGCCTGGTGCTGAGAGGCCTCTGGTCTCAGACCCCAGACCCAGGGATTTGTCTGAATATCTTCTGGTACAATCTTCCAAGTTTCTCAGACATGACTGAAATGCTCTGGATAAGATGGTCCCAGGGAAGCTTGCATGTCCTGCCTCAAACTTGGTGGCCTTGTCTGAGGCCCTGGCCTGGTGGTCTGAGCTGATACCAACATGCCAGGTGCTTCAGACTTTCCTGTTGGACGAGCTGTGGGAAGGAGGCAGACAGGAGAGTCCCCCATGCTCTTTACCCTCCTCTCTGCCCCCAGACCACCCCGGGCTTCCCAGGGCCTGAAGATGGAGCCAGGAGTCCGGGAGCCTTGGTCCTCCTTCTGGTTAATAAACACCTGCAGTTTGACCGTATTCCTTTGGAAAATGACTTCCCAAGCAAGGAGATTTACAAACCAGACAACTGTGAAAACTAAATTGCATAAAACAAACAGCGTGCCAGGCCAGTGTGCTCAGGGGCCCAGTTTAGAAATCAGCCCCAGCTTCCAGGGTTTTCCCTGAGGAAGGACTCTGAGAAGGCCTTGCTTGAGCTGCCAGGCCACAGCCTGAGGGAAGCGGCTCTGTTGGGAAGCTGCCCCGCGGCCTTGCAGAGGCCCTTGGCTGGTTGTTGAAAGTCACTGCCTTCCTTTGCTAGGGCTGCCTGTCACATAGACCAAATGGCTTGGACAACAGAAATTTGTTCCCTCACAGACCTGACGGCTGGAAGTCCAAATTCAAGGTGTTGGCAAGGCTGGCTGCTCTGAGGTCTTTGGGGAAGGATGTGTGCCAGAGCTCTCTTCTGGGCTTGAGATGGCTGCTGTCCCTGTGTGTGTCTCCATGTCCGGATCTCCCCTTTTCACAAGGACGACAGTCATACTGGAGTAGGGCCAGCCTAATAACCTCGTATTAACTCAGTTACCTCTATAAAGACCCTCTCTCCAAATTAGGTCCCGTCTGAGAAGCCGGGGGCTAGGACCTCACTATGTGAACGGAGGGGTGTGTGGCACAATTCAAGCCATAACACCCCCCTCCACAGCAAGCTGCAGAAGCCCCCAAGGGCTGCCTGCCCTGCCTGTGGAGTCCAGGCCCCCCATGGAGAGCCATCATCCGTGGGCACTTTCTTTCCAATGGACTCTGCCATCCTGTTGCTTCCCTTCATCAACACATTCCTTGTAAGCCTCCTTGGCACCACTTCATCTCCACTCCTTCTCAGTCAGTGCAGTCTGGATTCTGACCCCAGATGGTACCCTTGTCACACACCCTTGGCAGAATCACAGCCAACTCCAAACTCCCACACCCCGGATTCTCTCCCGATTTTTATAATACTCACATCCTTGGCAGTGTTTATTTGGCCCTTCTTGCCGCTCTGGCCTCCCTGTCCTCCAGGGCACTTCTCTCCTAGCTCTCTTCCTCTAAATATTTTTCGTCTTCCCCTAGCTGCTCTGCAAATGGCACCACCTCCCCAATTTCCACACAGCTGTCCTTTCCACAACCTCCCCCAGAAAGTGCTTCCTTTCTCTTCACCCTCTTAGACTACGATCAGAATCTCAATCTTCAAACAAACTGAGCTCTGGACACCAAATTTTAAACTGTCCACCAGGCATGTCTTCCTAGGATCTGGGAGACTTTCAGATACCTTAAACTCAACTTGCACAAAATGGAACTTTTTTGATATGATGCTCCAAAGAAATATTGTGATAGAATAAAGGAAAGCACACACCTTCCTCTCTCCTATTGCAAAACGAGTACTGGTTTGAGGCTATAGGAGCATTTAGTGACAATGTCACCAATGTAGTTATTTTTCTTTTTTCAAAACTAGGAGTAGGTAAATTATATCACAAGGCATATCAGCCAATTAAGATTCTGATTAGCATTTTTTTTGGAAAAAAGAAAAACTCAGCATGGTTCTATAATTTGGATGTTTGTCCCCTTGAAATCTTGTGTTGAATTTGATTCCCAGTGGTGAAGTTGGGGCCTCATGGCATGTGTTTGCGTCACAGGGGTGGATCACTCATGAATAGATTATTGTGGTCCCTGGAGGGAGAGTGGGCAAATTCTCATTGCGTTCATTCATCCGAGAACTGGTTGTTAAAAAGAGCCTGCCACTGCCCCCTACTTCTTTCTTGTGCTTCCTCTCTCCCCACATGAGCTCTGCACACGCCAGCTCCCCTTCGCCCTCTGCCATGAGCAGATGTGGCCTGAGGCCTTCATCAGGACCAGATATTGGCACCGCACTTCTTGTGCAGCCTGCAGAACCATGAGCCAAAGAAACCTCTTTTCTTTATGAATTGCCCAGCCTCAGGTGTTCCTTTGGAGCAGCAAAAACAAAGACATGGCTACAGGCTTTCAAATTATTCTGTTCTCTTCCTCAAGGTACTCACAGATTATATTACTATTAAATACATCCCAATCGTAAAACCAACTCATCAACACGTTAAGGGGAAATGTTGCCCCTATTGCCTGCCTACCGTGTGTGGTACGACCCTCTTTTCTTCCTCCACATTCATCAAGGATTTTCCAATTTAATCCTTCTCTGCTTTCTCTTTGCCTGACACTGTTTGTGAACAGCACCCAGGAGCTCCCAGTTATTTATTGCAGAGATTATGGACCAGTGTGTCGGGCCCAGACAGATCACTGGTGAGCCTTCACATGGGTGATTTTTTTCCCTTCCACATCCTTGCAGAGAAAAGTAGTGATTTGGGTTTTGCTTTTATTTTCTTGTTTGTGTCACGGAGGGAAGGAGGCTTGAAATCTATCTGCGTTAGGAGCCACAGTGCCTGCAGCAAGAACCACAGTAAGGAGAAAGGAAATGTATTTTCTCACCCGACTTGGTGCATAATTTGTTTATTCATGGAGAGACAAGCATAGGGTATAATATAAAAAGTGAAGCCTGCAAAAGGATTTATAAAGAGTGTTTACAGTCTTATTAAAGTTCATTCCTGATGTCACAGCAGGGAGGCGATAGCATAAAAGTATGTAATGCACTCTAGAAATAATAGAGCGGCTGCAGAGTGAATGAAGGATGGGAACCCCGGGAGGGCCGGCAGTGGGGAGGGGAAGAGAGAGACACCTGGAGGGTGGAGGGAGGAAGAGAAGGTGTAAGATGTGCCCCAGGACCCCACCAACCTCTCTGGGGGGGCTTTCCCCAAGAGCCGGAACACAGGCACCTGAAACCTTACCATTTCCCTCAGAGAAATTTAAACCTATGACCATGAAAAAGAAAAAAAAAAAAAAAGAGGCAGGGAGGCACTCTCTGTGAATATGACTTGTAATGAAAAATAAAATTTAAATTAAAAACCCTCTGTAGTGCTTCTTACATGGGTACTTCATCTGTGAATGGACAAGGGGGGCCTGTCACCTGGCAGTTGGCACAACCCTCAAGTCTGTGAGCAAGTCCAAGGCCAGCCCCCCAGCCAGCTGACCTGGCCAGAATTCACAAAGTGCAAGTAGGTATCCACAGCATTCTTCAGGGTACTTCAGAATGAGGAAGCATGTCCTTTAAGTCAAAAGACTAAGAAAGGGGTAGGGTCAGCCAATTCTGCTAAAGTGAAGCTGGTGGTGAGCCAGGGGAGCAGGGAAGCCTCGCGCTCTTGCCCTCCTTGGAGACTAAGAGCTGTTCTGGTCACCACTCAATTCTGGCATCAGAGCCCTGGGTTCAATTCCCAGCTCTACCGCGAGGGAAGGCAGGTGACAAGAGACATATCTGGTAAAATTATTGGTAGGATTTTACACTTGATCTTAGCCAAAAGGCCAAGCAGCGATTATTGTTCGGATTTTAGAACACAGTGTGCTGAGATGCTCATTTCAAAGTGTCTGCTACACACACATGTGCAAAGTGCTCAGGAGAAACCTGGCTGTTAGCTGATCTTCCTGGTCTCCAGCAGAGACTCCTCCTCTTTGGTTTCTGTTCCTTTTCCTCTGTGGCCCTCACTCCATATGGGTGGCCCTGCCTTGCCCACCCCACCTGACCAGCCTGGCCAATCAGCTCACCCTCCCCCTGTGACCTGGCCATAGTTGGGGGCACAAGACCCTGCTCAGCCATGCTCAGGCCTCCGGAATTACTCTCAGTGTGCTGGTGTTGAGGGGTCATCTCTGCCCTACGGAGAGTCTGCCTAAGAAGGAATCCAACAGGGAGAAATCTGAGCTGAGAAATAAGGAAGGAGAATCTAGAAGGCCCCTCTGAGCCCAGGATCCAGCCAAATGAGGAGCCAGCAGCACCCTTGCAACATCCCCCAGTGTGGGAGTCAATGGATTCTTCTTTCAGCAAAAGCTACTCTATGGCGGATTTCTGTCTTTGGCCACTAAAGAGTCCTTCCTCACATCCTTCCACTTAGGGAGGAGGCCATAAGTACAGGTGCCAACCAGTGACCATGGGCAGCAGGCAATCCCGATTCTGCAACAGAATCACCTGCAGGGCTTTTAAAATAATGTAGAGTCTGGATCCCATCCCCAGAGACTCTGATACAATGCACCTGGAGGGAGGCTGCGCGTCCTCCTGTTTCAGTCGGTAAAGGATGAACCAGGCACCTCCAGGGAATCTCACTCACTCCAGGGAGAGTGAGGATTGGTGCCATCAGGCTGAAATCAGAACAAGGCACATCCCTCAGAGTCCTCTAAAAAACTTAGAGAAGGGCCATGATAGCATCACATTTGATTTATTTGGTAAGATACGGACTCTTTCTGATAATAATCATGATCTTCCATTTGATGTAGCCAGAAATCCAGTTATTGCATATTGGTACTAAGAAGCCATTTCCACCAGTCCTTGATTCAAGTTCCTTCTGAATCTGACGGTGTTGACTTCTCCCACTGGTATGGCAACCGGCCCAGATGTCACTTATGTGCAGGAAGTTCTTGTGAGCACTGTCCCCCTGCCCAGCCCTCAGAGAGACTGACCAACACTATGGAGCCACAACATGTGCAAGCCTTTCTCCATCCAGGGGTCAGGGACGCTTATCCAAGCCCAGACAGGGCTTCTCGTCTCCCCAGAGGGCACTTCGCAGCAGGAAATCCCTTATGCTGTCACCCAGGTGAGATGGGGAAGGAGGAGGTGAGCTATTTGAGTTAGGGACCATTTTAACTAGGTGGGGCTGTGACATCAGCCACAGCCATCCAATGAATAGTCCGCAGGGCTCAGCTTCTACCAGGTCAGCTGGACTCTGGAGTCCATGGCCTCATCCCCATGGCAAAGCCCTCTTAGCCTTATCCAACCCAGCGGTCAGGGCCTTCTTACTTCAAACATGTCAGACTCCTTCAAGAGTAGTAACTCTTGAGTATAGTTTATAGGGTCACTGGGTGCACGGTGGGGTTTCTCAATACAGAATCAATTGGTCCACAGCCCAGTCCCTTAGAGATAGCTGGTTTGGGGAATGGGGGAAAGCCAGATTCAGGTTCCTAGTCCCTCCCAGACCAAGGAACCAGACGTCTGGAGCTGGGCCCAGGGATTCTGCATTTCACGCAGGCCCTGTGACACTGGAGACACATCAAAGTCTGAGAATCCACGGCAGGTGGCTGCTTGCCCTTCTCTCCACTCTCCCGTTAAATAGAGAAAACTAGCCAGCTGGGCCCCGAGGTAAGCACGGATGGAAGCAGGGAGGCCAGCACGAGTCATCTGTCTGGAGGCCTCCAGATGAAAGGCAGGAAGGAAAAATGGTTCTTCCACAAACCTGGGATCTTAGAAAACCCTGTTTCAAACACCCTAAATTTTGAGCCAGGAAATGGTTATTATTTCTGCCCTCATTACCTTCTTTCCCTATTTAAAACGTAATCATTGTCAAAGAAAAAATAACCCCAAACCTGCAGCTCCCACCTCCCTGCCCCAGCCTCACACAATAGACACTAAAAATAGGGCTCTGCCTCCAAGCTCCAAGAAATTCTCCAAAATGAGAAAAAAAAATGTATATCCATATTACTGGAGGTCTGCCCTGCCTTGTTTACTGACATCGTATGGCTTTCACTTTCCCCCCAGACGGACTTCCATTCTTCTCAGCATGACCTCGTTTTCCTGACGCACACTGACTCTGAGCACTGGTCGGGGAGAGTCTGGCCTGGCCCCCTCGGCCACTCTGCTTGGCTTTTCTGCTGGGGGCAGAGCGGAGCAGATCTAGAACCTTCTTGGCAGTCTCCGACTAGCCTGCAGATGTGCTGATGTCACCTCTGCTCACCTTTGACATAAGCCCAGGAGGTGAAAACCTGCAGAGATTTGAAAGCAGCCCAGCCAGGCAGAAGATGCTGCCCGGGGTCAGAGTGCCTTACGTGGAGCTGAGGCCAGAGCCCCAAGGCCAGGACAGGAGCAGCAGAGTGACTTCACAAAGGAGGTGCCGGAAAGGCGGATTCACAACATGTGAGCTCAGTGGCTGGATGGTGGGAATTTCGCATGGGCAGACATATTGCTGCCTTGGCATTATGGCAAATCCTGACACCCAAAATAGCACGACTGCTTTTTAAGTCACTCCTGGCATCTGCCCACAGCACCCACACCCAGGAAATGGTGGGCGGGGTCTGTGTGCACCCCCTGTGGTAAGCTAGGACAATTTCACTCACTTTGGAAAAGAACATAGACAGGCAACAATTGCAAAGCAGGGAAAGGCAGAGCTTCCAGGGAATTCTTCCGTTGTTTGGCTTTTCCTTCTGTGGTGTGGCCCTGCTGTGGCCGTTGAATGCGCTGCAGCTCAGGCCCATGGGGTATGGGTTTCAGGCCTCCTCTGAAATGAAGCATTGCCCACCCCCAGTGGCTCCCAAGCTCATTCCCTGACCTGCTGTCCAGAGGTCCTCTGTCCCAGACCTGCCATGGGCTCACTCCACAGCCAGGGGTTCCGGCGGCCACCCCGTCCGCACCTGCTTCTTCCCCTCTGCAGCACAGCACCAGGCCACTCCCCTGGGCATGGCGACCCGGGTTCAGCAGGAGAAGGTTGACTCCACCGGGCATTTCATTGTCCTGAGGAGCCCCAGTCAGTCATATTAACCTGGACCAATGCCCACTGTCCACAGGCCTTTCCAGCAAACTTTTGTCTGGGCACCCTGGGGCAGTGGCCACTAAGCAGTAGATACGTTCCAGGAAAGCTACGTGTGGGAGGGGTTTTTAAAATCTCGCCTCATGCTGAAAGCAGATAATTATCTTACTAGTTGTAGTTTTGTTTTCATGACTAACTCTCCTCAACTGTGGCTCACCGCTATAAATTTTCACTGACTTTCTGGAGACGTGAGCATAGACAGACTCGCTCAGTTATCTAGTAAGAAACTGCTCCAAATTTACTGGCTCAAAACAACCATTTTATAATAAGGATTGGTGGGTTTATACTCATGATTCAGTGGTTGATTGGGGCTTAGCTGGAAGTTTCTTCTGCCATCCAGTGGCTGAGACGTCCAGGGTAACACTAGCTCAAGTGACAGGAGCTGGGGTTGGGGTCAAGGCTGGGCCATCTTGTTCAGTGGCGTATTCTTTCTATATCTGATACCATGGGCTTTATCGCATTCTAAGAGGGACAGCCTCCCTGTGCAAGAGCTTACCAAGTTTCTGCTTGCATTCTCTCTGCTAATGTCCCTTTGCCCATAGCCAGTCACATGGCCGAGCCCAGAGACACTGTGGAAAATACCAGAAGGCTTCCTTAGGCGCTACAGACAGAACAGTCTACCACACCAATCATTGCACAAATGCAATCTACTTAGAGACAACCAAGTCTGGCACATGTTAAACACTCTAAGCAAATCTTCATTTCCCCTTTTCTCGGGGAGGAAACTAGGACATAGAGTCATTAGATATGAAAGGAAGAGTTGGCTGGCTTTCCTTGACAGGCAAATTCTCATTAGCACCAAAGAAAGTCTGAGCACATTTCTGGTCTGGTTTCTTTTTGTTGGTTTGATTTTACTATTTTTAATAGCATTTTAATTGAAAAGGTAATACGTGTGCATCATAGTTCATTGTCTGTATCTTTCAAATCACTAGATTGATTGGTAGTAACCATTTACCTCTCCTCTGACCCACGATCAAGTTTGCAAGTAAATTCCTCAGTTCCCAGCAAATATGCTCCATCCAGCTCAGAGGAACCTTTGCCCTGAGGTGCTTATCTTGCCTGCTATTGTCTATAGGACAGAAAACATTCAGTTTCCTTGTACATCCCTTCCCTTGGGCACAGGTATCTGTGATGTCTAGCAATTGGTACTTTAAAATCTCAGATCAAATGGAGGATTTGTTTTGTTGTGTTTTTAGGTAAAATTGATCGACTATACTAGAGCCTTGCAAGGATTTTTAAAATTATGGGTTTTAAAGTCTCAAAGAGTAAATTCAAGGACAATTCTTTTGACTAACAGCAGGAGAAGAGAATTCAAGGCAAACCATACAGTTGTATGGCATAAAATAGCACAAGGAGAGCAAGGTGGAACAGAAGGTTCTTACTAATCTCTCCTTATGGAAAATTCAAAACATTTATATAAGTAGCCAGAACAGTATCATGAATCTCTCGGTCCATGATCCAGCTTCAGTGATTATCAGTTCATAGCAAAATTTAGATTCATCTTTACTGCTACCCATGTGGCCTCCCACAACCCCTGGAGAATTTTGAGGTACCTCCCAGACATCTGTAAATATTCCAATGAAGCTCAACGGAATTATGCTGAGTGAAAGGTGCTAGACACAAAGAATATACATTTTATGACTCAATTAGTTAGAATTCTAGACCATCCGAATTGGTTTACATTGGCAGAAAGCTGATCAGTGACTGGGGACAAGGCAAGAAGAGGCAAGAGGGAGGAATTATAAAAGCACAGAGCGCACTTTTGTTGGGGGTGACAGATATGTTCATTATCTTGTCTGTGGTGATGGGTTTCACAGATGGTTACCCACATCACATAGCTCACAAAGTTATGTGTTTTTAAGTATGTGGCATTTGTTGTTCATTGATTATGCCTCCATGAATTTATTTTAAAATAACACATTAAGGTTGAAGATTGGATTTAAAAATAATCAGGACTTTAAAAATTGAGCTATTATGTTTTAAAAAGAATTCTCTTATTCTTTCTGTTTTATTGGCATAAATAATTAAGGGTAAACATTTCCCTTTGAGCACTGATGCAACTATAACCTGCAGGTTTCGCGATAAAGTGTTTTTAGTTGTCTTTGTTTTCTACAATGTCTTTTCTGAGCTAACAGTTGCTTAAGATAGAATTATTTCTGTTTTAAAAAAAAAATTCTAGACTTGGTGCCCATAGCTCATTGAGTACGGGTGCTGGCCACATACACCGAAGGTGGAGGGTTCAGGCCCAGCCTGGGCTTGCTAAAACAACAATGACAGTCTCGGCACCTGTGGCTCAACAGGTTAAGGCGCCAGCCACATACACCTGAGCTGGCGGGTTCGAATCCAGCCTGAGCCCGCCATACAACAATGACGGCTGCAGCCAAAAAATGGCCGGGCGTTGTGGCGGGCACCTGTGGTCCTAGCTACTTGGGAAGCGGAGGCAGGAGACTCACTTGAGCCCAGGAATTGGAGGTTGCTGTGAGCTGTGATGCCACAGCACTCTATCCAGGGCTACAGCTTGAGGCTCTGTCTCAAAAATAAATAAATAAATAAATGACAAATGCAACCAAAAAATAGCCGGGGGTTGTGGTGAGCGCCTATAGTCCTAGCTACTTGGAGGCTGAGGCAAGAGAATCACTTAAGCCCAACAGTTTGAGGTTGCTATGAGCTGTGATGCCATGGTACTTTACCAAGGGCAACACAGTGAGATTCTGTTTCAAAAAAAAAAATTCTTCTAGAAGGATCTTTTTCTGTTTCTTCATCAATATCTAGTTTAATAATATCATCATCTGAAGATTTGCTTGTACTATTTCTACTTTTGTTGAAATTTTCATTATGGACCATTACGTGATCAGTTTTCATGAACGTTCCATTGATCTCCTTGAAAGAAGGTAAATTCTTCCTTTCCAGGGTGCAGAATTTGGTGTGTATCAATCAGATCAACTTTCTTACTTTCTACTTATTTTCGTTATTTGATCTGACATGAATTAATAGCTTTGAAAAGTTTCTTACTAGGAGTGTGTTTCTGTTTCTCCTTACGTGTCTTCTGTAGTTTCTGCCTTATGAATATTGTTGCTAAGTGATTGTATGCGTAGACATTCATTAACTAGTCTCTCTTTGTTGTGCAATGTATCCTTTAGCATTATAATACTCCCTTCTCTGTCTCATTTACTTTTTTTTTTCTTCATCCTGAATTTCTTCCTGGAAGGTAAACTGGTAAGCTTGCTTTTGGTTTGCAATTGCCTGGGACACACCTCTGGCCATTACTTCTCATTTTTATTTTTTTTATTTTTTTGAGACAGAGCCTCAAGCTGTCACCCTGGATAGAGTGCTGTAACATCACAGCTCACAGCAACCTCCAATTCCTGGGCTCAAGCGAGTCTCTTGCCTCCGCCTCCCAAGTAGCTGGGACTACAGGC
>CAUYON010018199.1:0-18980 GCA_963573935.1 Arctocebus calabarensis
GGCAGGTCAGAAGCACTTATTCAGTGATGCTAAAAGAAAACCATGTTGGAATTTTTCTTGCTGTTTCCTAAATAATAACTTCAAACTTTCTGTTGGTTCACAAGTGTAGGTGGTCTGTGGTTGGCTGTCTTCATTGCCTGCCTCCGTAGAAGATGGCGGGTTCCAGGGCTTTACTCGTGAATGATGTATGCAGGAATCGACTGGTATATTTTTTATTTTTTGATAAAAATATCAAAATGATATATTTGATATTTTAATATGAACTAAAATTTCTAAGAATTCAATGCAAAAAAAATGGAAGATTATACTTTGATATAATCAGAACTTTACCAAGGAGTTGTTTACCATTTTAGAAAAATCCCTGAGCCAACAGTAAGCCCTTGTCATGCTCAAGGCACCAAGAGAAAACAGGGAACACACTTGAAGCAATTGTAGCTTACACATTTACATTTATTATGTATAGGAAGAAGCAAATGGCTACTTCTGAATATTTTCTACTAGACTAGACATGTCTTAGCCTTTATATTTAGAAATATACATATACCATATATATTTTTTTCAGAGACAGGGTCTTGCTTGAACTAGAGTGCAGTGGCATGATCACAGCTCAATGTAACCTGAAAATCCTGGGCTGAAGCGACTCAGCCTGCCTCAGCCTCCCTAATAGCTGGGACTACAGGTGCCAGTCACCACTGTCCAGCCAATTTTTCCACTTTTTTGTAGAGGTGGCGGGGTTCTTGCTCTTGCTCAGGCTAATCTCAAACTTCTGGCCTCAACCAATCCTCCGGCGTCTGCCTCCCAGAGCACTAGGATTACAGGGGTGAGCCACAGCAGGGCCTAGAAATAAATACAGTATTTTACATTTGTCCCGTTTTGCTTGTGATGAGTTATATTTTCTATGATTTTCTTTGCAGAATAGTTAAAAAACAAAAACACAGATCTATTCAGGACACATACAGGAATATTGGCAATAATTAAATGGAGAACCACTAAAGATTTCCTGCTTGCTTTCTAGGCTACTGTTGATCATATGCCCATGCCACACACTTTCGTTTCCATTGTCAAGGATCTGAAGCTTTTTTTTTTTTTTAGGATCCTAAGCTAAAATTTGTACAGTTAAAAACTGAAATTGTCACACATAGGGGATCTTGTCTGAAGCTCATGAGAGGTCCACAGGGATGACAAAAGGTCTAACGATTTTTTTTACCAACGCAGTGGATTATAGTAAAAAACGAAACAAAAAAATTCTTTGCTTGTTAATTTTCCCCGGCGCTGCCACAGCTTCTGCTCTGAGCTTTGAGAGACAGGTTAAGCCTCCAAGAATGTCAACCAGATACAGTTATGTCTCAGTTACATAAGGGTGGGAAAACTCAATGCCTACCGTGCCAAGCAGATAATAGCCGACACTTACTACTTTCTGCTTACTTGCATGTAAACAGAGTGCCTGGCATTGTAGGAAAAAACCTCAGAACTTTATTCTCCAAGGTTTATATCAGCCTCCTGGAGGAGAGACGAGAAAACCGACATCCAAGAAAAGTTAAGCCACTAGTCCCACGGTCCTGAGAAATCATTTTTCGAAACAGGGCTGTAAGGATATATGGGATGGTCTATTACATGACACCTTCTTTGATTACCGCAAATTTTAGGTAAAACATCTGATTTTTTCCAAACACCAACGCGAGCCTCACCAGCGCGAGACAAGCCCCGCCCCCTGCGCCTCACGCCCCGCCTCTAGGCTGTCCGCGGCAGTGCCTGACTGGCGGCCCGCACCGGGGGCCTCGCGGGGTCCTTCGTGCGGGCTCCCGACGCACTGCCTGAGCCGGTGCTCAGGCGGCTTCCGGTGTGGGTGACGAGTGGGTGGCCGGAGCAGGGGAGCAGACGGGGACGCTCAAGCAGGGACCATGGCGGACGGCGGCTCGGAGCGGGCTGACGGTCGCATCGTCAAGATGGAAGTGGACTACAGCGCTACAGTGGATCAGCGCCTGCCCGAGTGCGAGAAGCTGGCTAAGGTGAGAGGAGGCCGGAGACCGGCTGGAGGCGGGCGCCAGGGGCTGAGTCACGGCGCACAGCCAGCTTAGGCCCGGGAGCCTGGGAGCTGGAGCGAACAGCCCCCCGTCGCCTGTCCAGCCTCGGGTGGGTCAGCTCGAGTGCGAGGCCCTGAGTCTGTCCCTAGGGCGGCGAGTACGCTCGTGCATGTAGCTTCCCAGACCCTTCCCGAGACCGGTGGTCATTTCGTTCCTGCAGGCTTGGGGCTCGGTTTTGCCTTTTTTCGGGTGCTGTTTAAGTAACGTTTACCTTAGTAGTTTCCCAGGGCTTAAGGCCCCTTCAATATTCGGGCTAGGTCAGAGTTTGTTCAGTTGCTGTTGCCGAATCAGCTTATGTCGTTAAATCATTTATAAGTGATGGCGATATGCGTGGTCTTTGCCCTGGAGAAGGGGCAGGAAAGTGGTAGTGCTAAGATGTGTAACAAAGAACCCCAGCCCTTCATACAGAATGCATTAGTCAAGTCATTCCTGCTGGTGAGTGCCGTAAGGCAGCTGTGTGCCCTTCGTGGTGAAATAAGGAGAGGGTTTTACAGAAAAGCTGAAGTTTGGGTTGAGCCTTGAAGAATTAGTAAGACTGGAATAGGGCAGAGTCATTCCTGGAGAGGGAATTCCAAAAGAAATGACAAATACGTACCATTTGTAAGTACATTACCGTTTAGGCAATTCTAGGGCAAGATGGGTGTCGAGTAATGCTTCTCAAATTGGAGGAAACTTTTTTTATACTTTCCTTATTTTTTTTTAATGGGGCTTTCCAAACAACAAGAATGGAGAAAGATGATAAAGTTGGTAGATAATGTATTTCTTAGGTTGGGTATGTTTGTTAAGTTTCTAGGAGCTAGTGTAAAGAAACATCAATTACATGAGGGTAGTAAAACTCAACGCCTCCCGTGCCAGGCAAATAACAATAGCTGATACTTCACTACTTTCTACAATGCCAGGCCCTTGGCTTCATGCACTAACTTATTTGATCCTCACCTCAGCCCTATGCAGTAAGTATTAATTACTATTATTCCTGCTTTACAGACAAGGAAAGTGAGACTGGAAAAAGTTGAGTCACATTCCCCAAGATCATACAGCTATAAAAGTGGTGGAGCCAGATGTGAACCCAGGCAGACGCATTTTAGAGCTTATGCTCTTACCCACCATGCTGTTTTGCCTCTTGAGCCAAGTGTGATGAGAACCTGAACTTCTGAGCACCTGCTCAGGAAAAGGAGGCAGCAACTCTTTACCTCTAGTTAAACTTTGGCGTTTGGGGATGAAGGCTGAGCTTTGTCAGTGCTGCTAATTTGAGGGAGAAACCAAAAATAAGGATTTCTTTTCTTTGTTTTAGAATATAAGTTTATTTTAGACTAGGGAAAGGGAAGAGAGAGGAGAAAGAGAGCAGAGAGCAGGGAGTGAGAGAAGGGAAGATGGTAGTGGAGAAAAGGACTGAGAGAACGGTGTGGCATCCCAAAGAAAGAAAGGAAGAATGCCAGCCAGAAATATGGATTTCTTTATGAAATACTTTATTACGTAGAAACTGGACACAAATCACTTTTTTTTTTTTAATGTTTACTTTGTTTATTTATTCTTTTGCAGTTTTTGGCCGGGGCTGGGTTTGAACCTGCCACCTCCAGCATATGGGGCCAGTGCCCTACTCCTTTGACCCACAGGCGCCACCCCACAAATCACTTTTAAAATAACTATTTGAGGCAAGTGGATTACTTGAGACAAGGTTCGAGACCAGCCTGAGCAAGAGACTCCCGTCTCTAAAAATAGCTGTGCGTTGTGGTAGATACCTGTAGTCCCAGCAACCTGGGAGGCTGTAGCAAGAGAATCACCTAAGCCCAGGAGTTTGAGGTTGCTGTGAGCTGTGACGGTACAGCACTCTACCATGGCAACATAGTGAGACTGTCTCAAAAAAAAAAAAAAATTAAATAAATAATAATAATAGCATTTGGCGGATGCCTGTGATCCCAGCTACTGGGAGGGTGAGGCAAGAGAATCACCTAAGCCTAAGAGTTTGAGGTTGCTGTGAGCTGTGATGCCATGACACTTTACCGAGGGTGACATAGTGGGACTCTGTCTTTAAAAAAAAAAAAAGAAATTAAAATTAAATAAATAAAAAATAAAATACTATTTGAGCCAACAAAACATATCTGAAAGCCAAAGTCAGCCTCTTAGCCTTCACTTTAGTATATATAGAACAATAGTATCGATAAGGAACAAACAAATTATTTGTCTTAGAGAAGTACTACTAAATCTTCCATTTACTATTTCCTTCTCATAGCCCACTATGTGCAAGACTTAGTGGTAGGCACTATGTGGAGTATAAAGATTATTAATTAGACAAAGCTTTTGCCCTCAAATAGCTTATAGACCAGTTAGAAAAAAAGACATCATGACTTAAGCCTTGTTCTAATGATCTTCATTTATTTAGGACATTGTTATGTTCAAGATAAAAAGACTTGCAAACTAAAATATCACATGCTTTTTTAGGTGTCCAGTGGTAATGGGAATGTTTAAAACAATGAATCTTGGGACCTGTTAAGCTAGGTATAATTAAAGCCATTTGAATTGTTTTTTTTTTTTTTTTTAGTCCACCAATACAAATGTGAAGAAAGTTTTATTATTTTTACTTGTAAGAAAACTTAAGGTTCAGGTAGCTTACGTAGTTTATCTATAAGGCAGATCAAGCTAAGGTCTCTTGGCAACAGAAATAGTGTTCGTTTTGCTATATCCTACTACCTCTTTAAGAGATTATCAATTCTGTCCTTAATTTCCGTAAGAAGTTTTTTATTTTTAATTTGGAAGACACTTGGAGATAAAAATTATGTGTGCGAAGACTTAAAAAGAATGAATCAGATGAGAAAACCACAGATCGTAGAAGGTTTAAAATGGCAGAATGAAGTCTATACTTGAGTAGTAAAATTGCTAAATCTAGGTCTTTTGAATTTCCTGTAGTTGTGTCCTAAGACCTACAAAAATGTTAACTACCTTGGTGATGTAGTACAAAACTACATCCAGGCATACCTTTATAGGTATTGATTTAATCTTTAAAACAACTCTGTTACTACGATCACTTCACTGAAGAGAAAAATTGAGAGGGCGGCACCTGTGGTTCGGTGAGCAGGGCTCTGGCCCCATGTACCAGGGGATGCCGGGTTCAAACACAGCCCGGCCGAACTGCAACAAAAAATAGCCGGCCGTTCTGGCGGGCACCTGTAGTCCCAGCTACTTGGGAGGCTGAGGCAAGAGAATCACCTAAGCCCAGGAGTTGGAGGTTGCTGTGAGCTGTGTGACGCCACGGCACTCTACCGAGGATGATAAAGTGAGACTCTGTTTCTACCAAAAAAAAAAAAGAGAGAGAGAAATTGAGGGTCAGCGAGCTTGTGTCTTGCCTAAGGTAATGTGGTGGTAGAGCTAGAATTTAGACTCAAGCAGTGGTTGCAGAGCCTATATCTTTAATCATTCCACCAACTTTGTGTTTGGTATGTGAGGACTTTGCGTCACATTCATGAGATAGTAAAAGTGATACTAGTTCTTGAGTGTCTCTTCATCTGGTGCAATTGCATACCAACCGGGGGCCCAGGAACTGACACCACCAAAGCACTTTTCACCATCTGGTTAGGTTTTTCTGTATCTGGTTAAGCCAGACAGGCAAACATGTGAAAACAAACTGTAGGTGGGTGTTGGTCCCTGACCCACCTCCCCCATTGGTATGTGACTGACTTAAAAATTAATCAAAAGAGGGCCTTTTCTGAACTGTAAAGATAAGCTATTTAGCAGTTCTTAATACACAGAGAGTTTTCCACTTTTCTTAATTATGCTATGTTTGGTACATGGTTATTCAGGGGCTACTTGTATTTTTAAATTGGGAAGGCTGAGGTGGTAGGATTGGTTGAGGCCAGGAATTCTAGGCCAGCCTGGGCAACATAGCAAAACCCTATATTCTAAAAATTAAAAAAAAAATGTATATATCTTTTGGTTCTCTTTCCTCTTAATGTCTTTTAATTTCTCTCTTTCTGGCTTTTTTTTTAAGATGGTCTTGCTCTGGCTCGGCGCCTGTGGCTCAACGGGCTAAGCACTGAGAACGAGCTGGCAGGTTCGAATCCATCCTGGGCCTGCCAAAGAACAATGACGGTGCAACCAAAAAATGGCCAGGCGTTGTGGTGGGCACCTGTAGTCCCAGCTACTTGGGAGGTGGAGGCAAGAGACTCGCTTGAGCCCAGGAATTGGGGGTTGCTGTGAGCTGTGATGCCACAGCACTCTACCCAGGTGACAGCTTGAGGCTCTGTCTCAAAAAAAAAAAAAAGATGGTCTTGCTCTGTTGCCCAGGCTAGAGTCCAAAGCATTATAGCTGACTGCAACTGCAAACTCCTGGGCTCAAGCAGTCCTCCTGCATTAGCTTCCCTAGTAGCTGAAGCTATAGGTTCCTGCCACCACACCTGGCTAATTTTTCTATTTTCTGTATACATGGGGTCTCACTTTGTTGGTCAGGCTGGTTTGGAACTCTTGGCCTTAAGTAGTCCTCCCACTTCAGCCTGCCAAAGTTCTAGGAATACAGGAGCCACCATGCCTGGCCTGTCTTTTCATTTCTTTTGGTCATCTGCAGCCTCTTGAGGTTCTTTTTTTTTTTTTTTTTAGAGACAGAGTCTTACTTTGTCACCCTCGGTAGAGTGCTGTGTAGTCATAGCTCACAGCAACCTCCAGCTCTTGGACTTAGGAAATTCTTTTGCCTCAGCCTCCCAAGTAGCTAGGAGTACAGGCACCTACCACATGCCTGGCTATTTTATTGTTGCAGTTTGGCTCGGGCCAGGTTTGAACCTGCCACCCTCGGTATATGGGGCCGGCACCCTACTTACTGAGCCACAGGTGCTGTCCTGTTCTTTGTTTTTTTTTGAGACAGAGTCTCACTATGTTACCCTGGGTAGATAGAGTGCTGTGTTGTCACAGCTCACAGCAACCTCAAACTCTTGGGGTTAAGCAGTTCTCTTGCCTAAGCCTCCCAAGTAGCTGGGACTACCTGCACCAGTCACAATGCCCAGCTATTTTTTGGTTGCAGTTGTCATTGTTGTTTAGCAGGCCTGGACTGAGGCTCCAACCTGCCAGCTTCTGGTGTATGTGGTCGTGCTATATTCACTGAGCTGCAGGCGCCGAGCCTCTTCTTAAGGTTAATATTAAAAATAAAGAACAAGGCTTGGCGCCTGTGGCTCAACAGGCTAAGGCGCCAGCCATGTACACTTGAGCTGGCAGGTTCGAATCCAGCCTGGACCCGCCAAACAACGATGGCTGCAACCAAAAAACGGCCAGGCATTGTGGCGGGCGCCTGTAGTCCCAGCTACTTGGGAGGCGGAGGCAAGAAACTCGCTTGAGCCCAGGAATTGGAGGTTGCTGTGAGCTGTGATGCTATAGCACTCTCCAGGGTGACAGCTTGAAGCTCTGTCTCAAAAAAAAAAAAAAAGAACAAATGGAGCGTGGCGCCTGTGGCTCAACAGAGTAAGGCGCCGACCCCATATGCCAGAGGTGGCGGGTTCAAACCCAGCCCTGGCCAAAAACTGCAAATAAAAAAAAAAAGAACAAATGAAATGTGAAACAGTTTACTGATTGTTAATAGCTTAGGCAAAAGACCTCGTTAAGAAATATGTCATTTAGGCTCATGCCTATGGCTCAAGAGGCTAAGGCTCCAGTCACATACACCTGAGCTGGCAGGTTCGAATCCAGCCCAGGCCTGCCAAACAACGATGGCTGCAACCAAAAAAATAGCCGGGCATTATGGTGGGCGCCTGTAGTCCCAGCTACTTGGGAGGCAGAGGCAGGAGAATCGCTCGAGCCCAGGAGCTGGAGGTTGGTTTGAGCTGTGATGTCATGGCACTCTACCCTGGGCGACAGCTTGAGGCTCTGCCTCAAAAAAAAAAAAAAACCCAAAAAACTGGGTGTTGTGGTAGGCACCTGTAGTCCCAGCTACTTGGGAGGCTGAAGCAAGAGAATCGCTTAAGTCCAAGAGTTAGAGGTTGCTGTGAGCTGTGATGCCAAGCACTCTACTGAGGGGGACAAAGTGAAACTCTGTCTCAAAAAAAAAAAAAAAAAAAAACTTCAAAGGAAAGTTTTGCAGTAATATTGCAAAGGTACCCATAACTAATAATTATGTGAGTGCCTCTAACTCCTGGCAGTCGGGCAGTCACCTGGGGAAAGAGGCAGAATCTTGGGCACACAGGCACCACAATTTTGGACAGATTCACCAGCCCAGGAAGTGACCAAATCTGATGAGATCCACTGGACAAACCCCAAACCACTGGCTATGTGGCTTCAGGGCTGCTCAGCCAAAAGTGAAGGCACTCCATATGAGTTAGCCCTGGCACCTGTGACATCTATCCCAAAAAAGTGGTGAAGGAGATAGTGCTGGCGATCTGATCATAAGAAGGGCAGAGAAGTCCTGAGGAAAAGGAGAAAGGTAGATGGGTGTGAAGATCTTACCAAGTGAAGTTAAAAGGGCAAAGTTCTCCAGCATCACATCATGGTATAGGAGTCTCTGAGCATTGTCAAGGAGTTCCCATTCTTCCCGTGAGAAGTACACAAACACATCCTGAAAGATCACACATTCCTGCAAAGTTAGGGAAAGGAAGGTCCATGAAAAGTCTCTTGATGAATGATCCTTACTTAATCTATCCACAACAATATCCTGCTCATTCACCTCCCATGTCCCCAAGTCAGAGATATCAAGCACTGGTACCTCTGGTCCTCATTCTCTCCTGATTACCCAGCAACCACTGTCTCAGTCCACAACAGGCAGGATGAGAGATAAATGCCATTTACACTCTGAGGAAGTCAATTTCCTTAGGCTCCCCAGATCACGAATCCTAATATGAACCTGAGAATTCTCTTCTCTTTTAAGCATCTCCACCTCTACCCCAAACAGGACCCTAAGATCAACAGATCACACTTGTTGCTCTAATGCACATCACTCTTTGGACCATGTCTCCCTCACATCTCCACCTTTCCACTATTCCACTATTACCCTTCAGGCCCATCCCAGAGACATCTTCCTAGACTCTTGAAATGTCCCTATATACACAGCATCAAGAAAGTGCTTACAAATGCAATCAGTATCTCATCTTTCCCCAAACCCTCAATAGCACCAATGTCAAGGAAATTCCTATTCCTGCTTTGAAAGCCTCCCATTATGGCTCCATTTCTTTTCAATCACAGGCACCATGCAGATCTCAGGTACCCTCAGCCCTCTTCCATTTCCTTGTTGCATCTTGTATTGCTGCTGTAACAAACTACTACTTAGCTTCACAGCTTAAAACCATGTCTTCAGTTACTTCCTCTACTGAAGTCTAGAACCCCCTGCAAAGTCAGCCATGAAGGTTGGAATCAACTCCTTCCAAACTCCTGTTAATGTTGATTAATATTTTGACCTCTTCCCATGCATCACAAATGTTCTTAATAGCATCCAGAATGGTGAACATTACCTCCATAAACACTGAAAAAAACTTTTTTTTTTGAGAGTCTCACTCTGTTGCCCTGGGTAGGCTGCTGGGGCATCATAGTACCTCATAACAACCTCAAACTCTAGGGCTCAAGTGATCCTCTTGTCTCAGCCTCCAGAGTAGCTGGGACTACAGGCATCAGCCACAACACCCAGCTAGTTTTTCTATTTTTAGTAGAGATGGGGTCTTGCTCTTGTTCAGGCTGGTCTCAAATTCCTGAGCTCAGGTGATTTACCTGCCTCAGCTTCCCAGAATGTTAGGACTACAGTCATGAGCCATCATGTCCCACCCACTGAAAAAAACCTTTGACAAAATTTGATATCATTTCCTGATAATTCCCCCAAAAATCTATATAGAAGGAATGTTCCTCAACACAATAAAAGCCATATATGATAATACCACAACTCACATCATACTCAGTGGTGAAAACTTGAAGGTTTTCCCTCTGAGATCAGGAACAAGGATCTTTTTTCTTTTTGTTTTAGGTACAGAGTCTCACTTTGTTGCCTTCGGTAGAGTGCCATGGCGTCACAGCTCACAGCAACCTCCAACTCTTGGGCTTAGGCGATTCTCTTGCCTCAGCCTCCCGAGTAGCTGGGACTATAGGCTGCCACAACGCCCGGCTATTTTTGTTGTTGTTGTTACTGCAGTTTGGCCGGGGCTGGGTTCGAACCCGCCACCCTTGGTATATGGGGCCAGCACCCTACTGACAGCCACAGGCACCACCCAGGAACAAGGCTCTTATTGCTTTTGCTCAACATAATATTGAAAGTCCTGGGCGGTGCCTGTGGCTCAGTGAGTAGGGCGCTGGCCCCATATACCAAGGGTGGCAGGTTCAAACCTGGCCCTGGCCGAACTGCAACAAAAAAATAGCCAGGCGTTGTGGCAGGTACCTGTAGTCCTAGTTACTTGGGAGGCTGAGACAAGAGAATTGCCTAAGCCCAGGAGCTGGAGGTTGCTGTGAGCCATGAAGCCATGGCACTCTACCAAAGGCGACAAAGTGAGACTCTGTCTCTAAAAAAAAACCTCAAAAAACAAAAAATAAAAAATAAAAAATAAAAAAATAGTATTAGAAGTCCTAACCCATAGCAATCAGACAAGAGAAAGAAAGAAACGATAAGCGAACAGGAAATGCTGAAATAAAACTATCTGCGGATGATACACTATGATAAACCCTAAAGACGCCACCAAAAATAAAAAATTGCTAGAACTGAAAAAAGTTTCAGGACACAAAATCAACTTACAAAATTAGTAGTGTTTCTGTACGCTAACAGTTGAACTATCTAAAAGAGAAATTAAGAAAATAGTCCCATTTATAATAGCATAAATATTTTTTAAATTTAAAAATTAGGAGTAAATTAAACCAACTAAAAGATCTGTATGCCAAAATTTACGAAATGTTAATCAAAGAAACTCAAGATGACACAAATAAATAGGAGGATATCGCATGTTCATGAATTGAAAGTCTAAATTTTTTTTTTTTTTTTTTTGAGACAGAGCCTCGAGCTGTCATCTTGGATAGAGTGCCATAGCATCACAGCTCACAGCAACCTCCAATTCCTGGGCTCAAGCAAGTCTCCTGCCTCTGCCTCCCAAGTAGCTGGGACTACAGGCCGGCCATTCTTTGGTTGCAGCCGTCATTGCTGTTTGGCGGGCCCGAGCTGGATTCGAACCCGCCAGCTCAGGTGTACGTGGCCAGCGCCCCAGCCAGCTGAGCCACAGGCGCTGAGCCGGCACTTACTATTACTACTACTACTAGGTTAGGTTTCCTCCACCTGCCCCTCTAGAGTAACCCTCTCCATTCTTTGCACCCTGCTCTGTGCCCAAAGAGATTGCCCTGTTCAGACTTCACACTCATCCTCAACCTCTGGCTTCTAACTAGGTTTGGCCAAGGGAAAGCCTCCAGGAGGAGGTGGGAGGGAGAAGAGGTAATGAATCAGGGTGTTTATTCATCTCCCTCCTGTGGGGCACCTCAGGCTAGCTGTGTCCCTCAACAGAAGGTCACAGCTTGGGCGGCACCTGTGGCTCAGTGGGTAGGGCACGGGTCCCATATACCAAGGGTGGCGGGTTTGAACCTAGCCCCGTCCAAACTGCAACAAAAAATAGCCAGGTGTTGTGGCGGGCATCTACAGACCTAGCTACTCGGTCGCCTAAGCCCAGGAGATGGAGGTTGCTGTCACACCACGGCACTTTACCGAGGTGATAAAGTGAGACTCTATCTCAAAAAAAAAGAAGATCACAGCTTCTCTTAAGGTGACTCTCTCTACACAACTCTTTCCAGCTAGCAGGGACTGCTCCCTTCCTTCAGCCTACCAGGCCTAAGAAGGTAAGAGTTCTCCCATTGTAACTGGCCCTTGTAATTCCCCTATACCCTGCCCACATCTCAATAATTTGAGCGCGCCTTATCTGATCTTGTCAGTTATTAAAAATAATAATAATAATTTGAGCAAACCATCTGTTCGCTTCTGGGACGGATCAGCCACCCTAGTTTAAGAACCTCTACTTTTGGCCAGGCACAGTGGCTCACACCTGTAATTCTACCACTCTGGGAGACTTGAGCTCAGGAGTTTGAGACCAGCCTGAACAATAGTAAGACCTTGTCTCTACTAAAATATTGAAAAATCGGCTGAGTTTTGTGATGGGCACCTGTACTACCAGCTACTCAGGAGGCTGAGATAGGAGAATCACCTGAACCCAGGAGTTTTGAGGCTGCTGTGAGCTAGGCTGTCAGGCTAATGCCATGGCACTGTAGCCAGGGCAACAGAGTGAGACTCTATCTCAAACAAACAACCAACAGAAACAAACAAACAAACAAAACTCCAGAGAAGAAAGTAAAAAGTCAAAGAGAAGCAGAGAGATAACTCAGAAGCAAATGGGTAATCAACGGAGGCCATTCAGAGGTGTGTGCTGTCCAGCCAGTAGGCACTAATAGATGCCTATTGAATGTCTGAATGAATGAATAACTTGGTAGGTGCTGGGAGGATCCACTTGCCCTTAACGTAGGTTCTAGAACAGCGTGTCAGCATCTGAACTACTTCAGCCAGTCACTGGTGCCAGGTCCCCAGTCCAGCCCAGAGTCTAACCTTCAGGAAGCCTTGCATTTGAAGGATTAACATACAGTCCAGGACACCCAGGAAGCAGCCCCCAACCTTGGTGAGAGACTCTAGAGTTATTTTTAAAAAGCATGCAAGGCCTGCAGGCGGCCCTGGCAGAGGCAGAGCACAGAGCTGGGAAGGAGAGCCAGGAGCAGAGAGAAGTGACAGCAACTGCAGAACCCACGCCTCATGCTTGTGACGTTAGCCCCACACACTGTGACACAACATGTGGCAAAGGCAGAAAGGTGTCCTGCATCCCCTGCATCCCCTCGGGAATTTTAATTATGGTAAAATCTATCCTTGGGAATTTTTAACCACTCCCTCCCCAGGCTGAATGACATTGTGGACTGTGTTCCCACAAGAACAGGGAGTGGCAAAGTCAGCCAAACAGATTTGCGTCAAAATGGCGGGTAAGGTTTTGCTTAGGTTTGAGAAATTCCTGAAATTAGAGGGAGAGTCATTGTTTTGAGGCAAAGTTGGGGGCTAAGGATTAGGAAACAGTTCACATCTGCCACTCCTACAAAATAATGAGAAGGCAGAGTGGCTCTGGAGGAATCAGGGAGCAGGAGTTAGACTTCAGAGGAAGCTGAAGGCTACAGAGGGTGGAATGCAGCTAATGAACCATGCAGATGAAGGGAAAGGTAGTTTGCAACTGGGCAGGGGTCACAGGCAGCAAGAGGGAGCCATTAAGTCCCCAAAATAATTCCTGCTTCTGCAGAAGAACTAGAACTAATCGAGGTGGGAATAATCCGAAAATCCCTCAGAGAGAGGCTGCCTAGAAGCCTCGCATCTCCAAGCAGATTGCAAGGGATGAAATAAACACACCATGCGTTTGTCCTGGAAAATGGTACCAATAGGAAAGCGAGGTATTCCTTCCTAGGGCCTCGTTTAGAATGCCTACTGTATACCTAGTGCTATAGCAGATGGCTAAGCATGTGAGCTCTGAAGTCAGCCTGCTAGATTTGAATTCCTATTCTATTTCTGTCTTGCTCTGTGACTTTGGACAAGTCCTTTCCCTATTCTGAGCTTCAATTTCCTTGACCAAGGAAATACTTGACCAAAATGCCATACTTGTCCCATAGAGTAGTTGAGAATAATTGCTCAATGCATGAGAACTTTTTTCTTTTGGTAGAAACAGTGTCTAGATATGTTGATAGTGTAGATATGTTGTCCAGGCTGGTGTTGGACTCCTGGTCTCAAGTGATCCTCCCACCCCAGCCTCTCAAATTGCTGCGATTACATGCATAATCAGAACTACTCACAACTTTTTTTTTTTTTGTAGAGACAGAGTCTCACTTTCTCGCCCCTTGGTAGAGTGCTGTGGCATCACACAGCTCACAGCAACCTCCAACTCCTGGGCTTAGGTGATTCTCTTGCCTCAGCCTCCCAAGTAGCTGGGACTCCAGATGCCTGCCACAACGTCCGGCTATTTTACTGTTTTTGCAGTTCAGCAGAGGCCGGATTTGAACCTGTCACCTTCGGTATATGGGGCCAGTGCCCTACTCGATGAGCCACAGGTGCCGCCCTACTCAGAACTTTTATTATGAATCTTCCCAGCAACCTTGGAAGGTTTCTGTCTCCTCCTCTTACAGGAGAGAGCCCAAGGTCACATGCCTAATACATGGAAGTGTCAGGATTACAACCCAGGTAGGTCAAAAGCATGTCTGTTCCCTACTATGGGTTGCCCTGACCCCTCCTGAGGGGGCAGGAAGGCAGGGAGCAGTCCACAGGCAGGACCCCCACAGGGAGGCAGATGCAGCAGACATTGGAAACAATCTCCAGGAGAAATACATGGGATCCAGAGGGATGAGCATTGTTCTAGACTCGTTGTGGGACCTTGGCTGAATCCTTTCCCCTTTCTGAGCCATAGTTTTCCCAGTTGCAGAAGAAGGGGTGGCAGAGGACGATTCTAGTACTGGAGAGGCTGCATTCTTGCTCACTGGCTCCCCTATGGATATCTGGTCCTGGCAGCAATGAGAAGAAGGCCAGTGTAGGCTGCGTACAGAGACTCATGCCTGTAATCCCTGCACTTGGGAGGCCAAAGCAGGTGGATTGCCTGAGCTCACAGGTTCAAGACCAGCTTGAACCAGAGCGAGACCCCCGTCTCTAAAAAAAATAGCCAGGCATTGTGGTGCCTGCCTGTAGTCCCAGCTGCTTGGAAAGCTGAGGCAAGAGGATCACTTGAACCCAAGAGTTTGAGCTTGCTGAGGTAAGATGCCACAGCACTCTACCAAGGGTAACCAAGTGAGACTGTTTCAAAAAAAAAGAAAAAAAAGAAGAAGAGGACCAGTGACAAACCTGGGCAGCTGCAGGGTGGTCTTTGTCCATTGTTCCCCTCTGTCCCTCTGGGAAATAGCTCTGGGAAGAGGGAACAGTAAAAGCAAAGGCCAGGAAACAAGAGCAAGCATGGCATGTTTGGGGAACTACAAGCAGAACAGTGTAGGAATCTGGTTTATTCATTCATTTGATTAATCAACCAATGTTTATTACTGTGTACCAGGCACTAGTCTAGCACCGCAGATATAGCAGTGAACAAAACAGACAAAACCACTATTTTCTTGGGGCACATGTTCTGATGGGGTAAATGGAAAAACCAAGTAAAGTCAATAACCAGGATGATTTGTGAATGGGATAAGTGCTACATGAATAAAAGCAAATTTTTTTTTTTTTTTGAGAAAGAGCCTCAAGCTATCACCCTGGATAGAGTGCTGTGGCATCACAGCTCACAGCAACCTTCAATTCCTGGGCTCAAGCGAGTCTCCTGCCTCTACTTCCCACGTAGCTGGGACTACAGGCGCCTGCCACAACGCCCGGCCATCTTTTGGTTGCAGCCGTCATTGTTGTTTGGCAGGCCCCAGGCTGGATTTGAACCTGTCAGCTCAGGTGTACGTGGCTGGCGCCTTAGCCCATTGAGCCACAGGCGCTGAGCCATAAAAGCAAATATTTATAAGGTATCTACTAGGGACCAGGCATTGCTAACACATGTTAAATAATTTATTCCTTGACAGGCACAGTGGCTCACATCTGTAATCCCAGTACTTAGGGAGGCTAAGGTGGGAAGATGGCTTGAGGCCAAGAGTTTGAGACTAGACTGGGGAACTTAGTGAGACCTCTTGTCTCTAAAAAAAGTAGGAAAAATTAGTCAAGTGTGGTGGCTGGTACCTGTAGTCCCTCGGGTGACTGAAGCAGGAGGATTACTGAAGCCTGGGAGTTGGAGGTTGCAGTGAGCTGTGATCATTCCATTGCATCCTAGCCCAGACAACAGTATGAGACCCTGTCTCAAAAAAATAAAAAATAATGTAATCCTTACTACAACTTTATGAGGTAGGTGCTATTATCATCAGCCCAATTTACAGCTGAGGAAGCTGTGGCACAGAAAGGTTAAATAACTTGCCCAATGTCACACTGCTAGTAAGCAGCAGAGGTAAGATTCAAATCCAAGCACCTGGCTCCATTGAGCTAGCTGGTGGGAGAGCATTTAAGGGAAATTTGTCTAGAGAAGAGCCTTCTTAAAAGGTGACATTTGAGCCAGGAGACATGAGAAGATGTTAGGCATGGAAAGTACAGGAGGCAGAAGGTTCCCGATGGAGGGAACATTGAGTGCAAAGGCCCTGAGGCAGGTAGAGGCTTGACAAGTTGGAAAAGCCAGGAGACTGATTTTAGCTGGAGCACAGGCCAGAGGGGTGCCTAGGGCACACAAGAGGAGCCCCATCTGTCCTCCTCAGGGTACATTTCCAGAGTCTTCCCTGCTGGTCAGAGGATGCTCAGGAAGCATGGCCTAAAGTGGTCTGACAGGCGTGGCTCCCTCTTCTGTCCCCATCAGGCCCAGGGAAAGCTGACCTTCCCCAAGGCCTGCTTCTAGGGATTGGCTCTAGTTGGGCCAAGTGCCTGCCTACTGTTTATCCTCTGCTGGCTCCACCCACAGGCAGCCACTTTCCGACAGACGGGGACACGGAAGGTCTCATCTCATTCCTCATTCCTCATCCTAAATCCATATCCCTGCATCCACTCCCTGCAGGGCCACAAATGGGTCGTTCTGTCCTTCAGCTGAACCACCCAGCTCCTACTCTCAAGGACCCCAAATGCCCGAGTCCAATCCCAGCTGAGTCCCTCCCTGGGGAGGAGGGGTGTTCCTCACAGAGGGTCTGGAAGTCCAGAGACTGGTGTTAGGGAGAAATTTCAGAGATATGGAAAGTTTCCATGTTCCTAGACATACAGACCTGATTTAGAAGTCAGATTCTACCCATGTGGTCTTGGGAAAGTAGTTTCCCGTCTCAGTCTTAGTTTCCTCATCTGAAAAATGGGGATAATAATAGTAGTATTTACCTCATAGGGTCATTGTGAAAATGAAATATAATCTGCCTACAAGAGAGCTCTCTGAGGGTTGGAAATGTTCTATAGTTTTATCTGGGAAGCAGTATAGGAAACACAATGAAATGCACACTTTAAGATTTGTGCCTTCTGGCTCAGCGCCTGTGGCTCAACAGGCTGAGGTGCTAGCCATGTACACCTGAGCTGGTGGGTTTGAATCCAGCCCCAGCCCACCAAACAACAATGACGGCTGCAACCAAAAAAAAAAAACGGCCGGGGGTTGTGGCAGGCGCCTGTAGTCCCCGCTACTTGGGAAGCGGAGGCAGGAGACTCGCTTCAGCCCAGGAATTGGAGGTTGCTGTGAGCTGTGATGCCACAGCACTCTATCCAGGGCGACAGCTTGAAGCTCTGCCTCAAAAACAAAAAGATTTGTGCCTTCTGGGGGAGGCTCCTGTGGTTAAAGGAGTAGGGCTCCGGCCCCATATACTAGAGGTGGTAGGTTCAAACCTGGCCCTGACCAAAAACTGCAAAAAAAAAAAGATTTGTGCCTTCTACAATATGGATATTGTAGCTCACGTGTTTATTTGTACTTATTTTTATTTTTTGAAACAGAGTCTCACTCTGTCGCCCTGGATTGAGTGTCGTGGCATAGCTCACAGCAACCTCAAACTCTAAGGCTAAAGTGATCCTCTTGCCTCAACCTCCTCCGTAGCTAGGACTACAGGCACCTGCCACAATGCCCAGCTAGATTTTTTTTTTTTTTTTGAGAGAGAGCCCTCAAGCTGTTGCCCTGGGTAGAGTGCTATGACATCACAGCTTACAGCAACTCCTTGGCTCAAGTGATTCTCCTGACTCCGCCTCCCAAGCAGTTGGGACTACAGGCGCCTGCCACAACGCTAGCTACTTTTTGTTTGCAGCGATCATTGTTGTTTGGCAGGCCTGGGCTGGATTCGAACCCTCCAGCTCAGGTGTAAGTGGTTGGCGCCTTAGCTGCTTGAGCCACAGGCGCCGAGCCAGTGGGTTTTTTTTTTTTTTCAGTAAACATCATGGTGTCTCTTTCTTGCTTACATTGGTCTTAAACCCCTGAGCTCAGGCGATTCACCTGCCTTGCCCTCCCAGAGTGGTGGAATTATAGGTGTGAGTCACCTCACCTGGCCTTAGTTTAAGTTTTTAAAAAATGCCAGGTGCATGGTTCATGATTAGCACCACATGTTAGCTAATATCAGCATGAAGTATTCCATAAGTATTTGTTGAATAAAACCTAGTACCTTTCCATATTTTGTTTATCATTATTATTTTTTTTGAGACAGAGTCTCACTATGTTACCCTCGGTAGAGTGCTGTGGTGTCACAGCTCACAGCAACCTCAAACTCTTGGGCTTAAGCGATTCTCTTGCCTCAGCCTTCCATGTAGCTGGGGGTACAAGCGTCCACAATGCATGGCTGTTTTTTGTTGTTGTTGTTGTTGTTGTTTTGTAGTTGGCATTTTTGTTTGGCAGGTCCGGGCTGGGTTGGAACCTGCCAACCTCAGTATATGTGGCTGGTGCCCTAGCCGCTGAGCTACAGATGCCAAGCATGTTTATCATTTATTTGATTCCCAGTGCTCTGGGTCCTGGATGCCTAAGGGGGCTCAAACTCAACATGTTCATGACTGAGTTATCCCCTTCGCATCAGGCTTGCTCCTTTCATTCTTCCCCAGGTACTCAGGGGCTCAATATAGAAATGTGGCCATCACCTGGCTTGCCTTCTCCCCACACTTCCTCTCTCCAGCCCCTCACATCCAACGTATTATTTAACCAAGTCTCACTGTAGTGGACTATCTCCAAAGATGGCCCCAACAATCCCTGCCCTCTCTGGAAGGGCATGCTAACCTCCCATCAAAAGGTAGAGCTTCGCTCAGAGACAGAAGCAACGCGGAGGAGGAAGTGACTTGAGAGAACAGCCACCACCGTGAGCCTCCTCACCAAGCCCAAGAGTGAGATGACCCCAGAGGAGCTACAGAAGAAGGAAGGAAGAAGAATTTAATACCGGTCCACTCTCTGTGCTCACACAGTCAGT
>CAUYON010018202.1:0-14777 GCA_963573935.1 Arctocebus calabarensis
CTGGTGCCACAACCACTGTGCTACGGGCACCAAGCCTCTTTGTTTTTTTGTTTTTGAGACAGAGTCTCACTATGTCACCCTGGGTAGAGTGCTATGGTGTCATAGTTCACAGCAACCTCCAACTCTTGGGCTTAAGCAATTTTCCTGCCTCAGCCTCCAGAGTAGCTAGGACTACAGGCACTCCCCACAACGCCAGGCTATAAATCTGGTGATTCTTGAGGCCTGATTCACATGACGTTCTCTTACCATAAATAAAATGATATTTAAAGAAAGGATCTCACTGAAAAGAAAGCACAATCATAAACTGAGGTTTTCTTTTTCTTTTTTTTTTGAGACAGAGCCTCAAGCTGTCACCCTGGATAGAGTGCTGTTACATCACAGCTCACAGCAACCTCCAATTCCTGGGCTCAAGCGAGTCTCTTGCCTCTGCTTCCCAAGTAGCTGGGACCACAGGCGCCCGCCACAATGCCCGGCCATTTTTGGTTGCAGCCATCATTGTTGTTTGGCAGTCCCGGGCTGGATTCAAAACCACCAGCTCAGGTGTCCGTGGCTGGCGCCTTAGCCTGCTGAGCCACAGGCACCAAGCCATAAACTGAGGTTTTCAGACATCTTTGTTTATAACACTGCTTATATGAGGTGGAACAGGAAAACAGTAGCATTAAATCTTTTGCTGCTTAAAGAAAGAAAACTTCTAGAAAAGTCTGAGCCACAATCGTCTTTGCAGACAGATTCCTTGAACTTCCTGCTTGAATTGTAGACTCATATTTCTCTTTTATTTCTAGATACTCCTACAGGTCTACACCTAATTTATTTCTCTGCAAAATAAAGAACATCTTTATTCTCAACACCTCAACATCTTTTTTTTTGACAGAGTCTCACTATGTCACTCTGGGAAGAGTGCTATGGAGTCACAGCTCACAGCAACCTCAAACTCTTGGGCTCAAGCGACTCTCTTGCCTCAGCCTCCCAGTTAACTGGGGCTACAGGCACCCTCCGCAGCGTCCAGGTATTTTCTTGTTCTAGTTGTCATTTTTCTTCAGCAGGCCCAGGCTGGGTTCGAACCCGCCAGCCTTGGTGTGTGTGGCCTGTACCCTACTCACTGAGCTATGAGTGCCAAGCCCTTTTTTTTTCTTTTTTAAGAGATGAGGTCTTATTCTTGCTCAGGCTGCAGGCTGGTCTTGAATTCATGAGCTCATGCCATCTGCCTGCCTTGGCCTCCCAGATTGCTAGCTCAATTCCTAACGCCATTTTCTGATATATGGTATCTCTTTACCATTCATTCAACATATTCATTTGTATTGAGTACCTAGATTGGGGGATGCAAATTTCAGAAAGACACAGACCCTTATCTCAAAAAAACATAGGGCATACGGAGAGAGATAAAGCGACTATGTAAACAACTATAATGAAAGTATAGGCTAGGCACAGTGGCTCACTCCTATAATCCCAGCACTCTGGGAGGCCCACGTGAGTAGATTGCCTGAGGTCATGAATTCCAGACCAGCCTGAGCCAGAGAGAGACTTCATCTCTAAAAATAGCCAGGCCTTATGGCAGGCGCCTGTCGTCCGGGCTACTTGGGAGGCTGAGGCAAGACAATCGCTTGAGCCCAAGAGTTTGAAGTTGCTGTGAACTAGGACACCATGACACTCTATCAAGGGTGAAAAAGGGAGACTCTGTCTCAAAAAAAAGAAAAGTACAATAATATGTACTATAAGAAAGTGCTCTGAGGAAGTTCTGATTTGGAAGGGAGCTTGAATTGCCAGCCAGCTTTACTTACTCATTTTAGAGTGAAACTGAAAGATGAAAGGTTAAAGGGCTCACTTGTAGGCCATGCAGTCTACTCATGGAGACAGCATGGGGTGAGGAAGGACAAGGAACTCAGGGTTCAATAAGCCAGGCGTGCTTGCATTCAAGCCCTGACTAGCTCTCACAAAGGACAAAAATAGAACCTTCTTGAATCTTAGTTTTCTTGTTCATAGAACTCAGATAATTATAGCTACCTGTAGGGGTTGGTAGAAAGATCAAGTGAGATAATGAAAATGTTCCGCAGACTATTTGGCAATATAAAATATTGTTACGATTGATTAACGGCAGACCTGAGACTAGATTCTTGTCCATCATGTATTAATGTGAAATGTTTTCCATGATTTTTAGTTTATAACTTAGGCAATTCACTCACTGGCACAGAGTAGAATGTAATTATCAATCATGGCACACATACGTTGTTTACCGGAATCCTATGACTATTCCTCACCTGTTTGAATTATATCTAGAAAAATAAAACAGATGCTCTCCCTACAAAATTTTCTTGGCTAATTCTTGTTGTAACATAGGATAGGAATTTTGTCCAACATTTCTCAATACGATGTTGTATCTTCAGCCTGTTTATTCTGGCTTCTTCCTTTATAAGTAATGCTAGTGTTGAATAGAAGTTGAGCAATTACAAAGGAAAATAAACATCAGTAACTTTAGATCAAAACTAAGGAACACATCCTTGAGGCACTTTAAGTTAAGAGAAGTTAAGTGATAATATCAATATAATATTGTGTTACTTCTTTGATCTCCTAAAACGTCAAGCGATACAATCAGTTTTATTCTGCTGAGTTTTCTTTCCAGTTGTTGCATGTAGCAACAAGGTTAAGAAACAGGTTAACTGCAAAGCTTTAGTCCTTTTTCTCAGTCCCTTACAACGCCTTCCTTTTTGAGTGGGCGAGAGAACAAGGAACTAAGTTTATTATTACACATATTACTGTATGATATATTGAATATATAGTAATATACTCAAGTGTTGGTATTGTGTGGTGGAAAGAACATGGAATTTGGGCGCAGAAGTCCTGGGTTTCAATTTCTCATTTGACTACTGTGAGATTTGAGTCAAGTAATTTTTTCCAGCTCATCTATTGAAGATGATGACTAATAAAACATACCTTTTGAGTTATCAGATGAATTATATGGTATTCCCCTGATTCGGTAGAACCTCCATAGCTGACCACCTCTCTACATTAACCAACCTTTTAAGTTGACCTAATTTTCATAGACTGGACATACACCTCGTGTACTCACTGGCTGGTCCTTATGTTGACCAGTTTGTTACAGTCTCTTAGATATGTAACTTACAGAGGTTCTACTGTAATTTAAAGCGGCTAAAAAGATGTGTATCATATTCAGAAGATAAAATAAAAAATGTTAAAATTTTATTTTTTATTATTTTAGTTTAGTTTAGTTTTTGGAGACAGAGTCTCAAGCTGTCGCCCTGGGTAGAGTCATAGCTCACAGCAACCTTCAACTCAGGCTCAAGAGATCCTCTTGCCTCAGTTTTTCTATTTTTAGTAGAGACAGGTTCTCACTTTTGCTCAGGCTGGTCTTGAACTTGAGAGCTCAAGCAATCCACCCGCCTCGGCTTCTCGGAGTACTAGGATTATAAGTGTATCAACATTTTCTTTTCTTTTTTTTTTTTTTGAGACAGAGCCTCAAGCTGTCATCCTGGAGAGAGTGATGTCGCATCACAGCTCACAGCAACCTCCAATTCCTGGGCTCAAGCGAGTCTCCTGCCTCCGCCTCCCAAATAGCTGGGACTACAGGCTCCCGCCACAACGCCTAGCCATTTTTTTGGCTGCAGCCATTGTTGTTTGGTGGTCTGGGGCTGGATTCGAATTGGCCAGCTCAGGTGTACATGGCTGGCACCCCAGCCCGTTGACCCACAGGTGCCAAGCCTCTTTTTTTTTGAGACAGAGTCTCACTATGTCCCCCTCAGTAGAGTGCTGTGACGTCACAGCTCACAGCAGTCTCAAACTATTGGGCTTAAGCGATTCTCTTGCCTCTAATACTGAGCTATTTTTTTGTTGCACTTGTTTAGCTGGCCCAGGCTGAGTTTGAACCCACCACCTTCCCTGTATGTGGCTGGCGCTGCAACCACTGTGCCATGGGCAATGAGACTCAACATTTTAAAAAAAGAATAAAGTTGGGCGGCGCCTGTAGCTCAAGGAATAGGGTGCCAGCCCCATATACTGGAGGTGGTGGGTTCAAACCCGGCCCCAGCCAAAAATTGCAAAAAAAAAGAATAAAGTGAGGTTCTGAGAGCCTAATACTATCCCTAAATCACATTAACTTGGGGATTGGACACCTTAGATTCCTAGGTCATTCCAAACTTTGCTGCCTCCAGATAAAGGATTATATAATGCCTTAGCCAAAGTTTGATCATTTCTATTTTTATCTGTGCAGTAGCATTTTCTTTAACAGTGTTACATGTGGTTTTCAGGAGGCATGCTACCAAAATGGATGCAAACTGTGCTTAGCTTTACCTTATTGACTACAATTTATTGAGTGCACACTGTGAATTTGGTAGGATGCTAAGCGTTATGCAGAAAAAATTTCATTTAATCCTTAAAACAGCCTTCTAAGGCTGTTTTAGAAACTAAGGCTAAAGAAGTTAGGGAACTTGCCCAAAGTCAACAGGCAAAAATATGAATGGTCCAACATCCTTCCAGGAGGACATACAAACATTCATGAAAATCAGAGGCTGAACAAAAAGCTCTCTATGATTCCTACCTGAAGGGCCAGTAGGGTATGAAACAAATGTCAAACTATGAATAAAAATGAGAGACAAGGATGTGTCCTTAGCCATTTCTGTTTAACTCCAAAGCTCATGGCTTAACCACTTTGTTACACTGAGACACAAGTCTGGTAAGTTTGTAATAATTTGAGTCCCACCCAAATAATTATGGCAATAAATTTTGGGTCATCATCATTATAGACACTATAATTTACTGTGCTAAACACTCTTATAAATCCATAACAGTCATGGATTCAGGAACATTTGTAAATTTTCAAGTCTTTATGACAAAGGAGAAGGAAATACCCTCCACGTAAAAGCTATTTTGGAGGAGATAGCAAGCTTTTGCTAGAAAAAGTAAAAAATTAAAGTTACTAAGTATTATTCTGCTGTTGGAATTAGGATGTTGAAAAACTAGTATCCGTGCTTTTGACTGACATTTTCCTGTACAGAAGTGTATCACGTCACAGATAACTTACTCAGCAATATGTACTATTGCAGTGCGTCAGGCACCGTACTAGCTGCTGCCTTGTGGCTTCTAGCACTGATGTACCTGAGAAGTATCTGCTCTGCCGCAATTGGGGAGATGGAAGGAGAGAGGACTTTACTCAACTAGGCAAATTTCACCTCCCCGGGATTCATTTCCTAACAGAGGGTTGGATTTCCAGGTCTTTTATTTTTCGACTTTGTGTGAAGGTTTCTCCACCTCACCTGGTATTATGCTCACCTCAAAATACCCATCTTGGCTTGGTGCCTGTAGCTCAAGGGGCTAAGGCACCAGCCATATACACCAGAGCTGGCAGGTTTGAATCCAGCCTGGGCCTGCCAAACAAAAATAACAATTACAACCAAAAGAAAAAAAAATAGGTGGGCATTGTGGAGGGCGCCTGTAGTCCCAGCTACTTAGGAGGCTGAGGCAAGAGAATCGGTTAAGCTCAGGAGGTGGAGGTTGCTGTGAGCTGTGACGCCACGGCACTGTACCCAGGGCAACAGCTTGAGACTCTTGTCTCAAAAAAAAAAAAAAAAAAAAAAAACCCCACCAAAAAACCCATCTCATGGGCGGTGCCTGAGGCTCAAAGGAGTAGGGCGCTGGCCCCATATGTCAGAGGTGGGGAGTTCAAACCCAGTCCTGACCAAAAACTGCAAAAAAAAAAAATCTCATACTAAGGTGGCTTCGCAATTCATTAATTCATTCAATAAATGTTTACTGAGTTTCTGCTGTGTCCTGAATAATAGGCCTGGTTCCTCTGTGCATAGAATGTACAGGTCTAAGGGATAACACAATAAATAACATAATTTCTAAAATAAGTACAATTATTAATAATTAAATAACTGAGTGGCAAGGCGCTAAGAGGGAAATAAATAGGATGGCGTGTTATGTCTTTCAGTCTTCAAATGTAGCAGATAATAGGCTCGTCCACTCTTTTTTTTTTTTTTTTGAGACGGAGTATCACTATGTCGCCCTCAGTACTGAGTGCTGTGCCGCCACAGCTCACAGCAACGTCGAACTCTTGGGCTTAGGTGATTCTCTTGCCTCAGCCTCCCAGGTAGCTGGGACCACAGGCGCCCCCCACAACGTCCAGCTATTTTTTGGTTGCAGTTGTTTAGCTGGCCTGGGCCGTGTTCGAACCCGCCACCTTTGGTGTATGTGCCTGACGCCCTAACCACTGTGCTACGGGAGCTGAGCCAGGCTCTTCCATTTTTGGAAATGATGACCTGGCAAGGTCATCAGATTTTTAAAAAGATAAAAATTAATAGTGCTTACAGTCAACTGATGAATCCATAGCCACCGCTGTTGAAGAAAACTGTAGCAGGACCGGTGTATTCCGAATCTCCGTTTGGAGGCGGAGGGGTCGGTCAAAAAGAGCGGTGGGAGAAAGTCACTTTGGAGGCGGGGGCGGAGGGGGCTGTCGCTAAGTCAAGCGTAAAGACAAACTGAAAAGACAACCTGAAGTCACATCTAAGTCAGGCCGTTCCCTTTCAGTCTCTTCTAAGCTCCCTCCGCAGCGAGAATCTGGATGGAAAGAAAACTAACGCCGTGAGCTGACGTCAAGGTGCAGTTCCTTTCACTCCCCACTCCTGACCGGTGGCAGGAGCCTGGGAGAAAGAGGTCAAGGTGTGTTTCGGTGAGAGGCAGCTCCCGGGAAAGGCACCGGCAGGTGCAGGACCGAGGACGGCGGGAGAATGCGCAGGGCTCCCGGGAGACGCCAGAAGCCGCTCAGGTGGCCTTTCCCGCTCAGGTGAGCGCCTCCCGCCCTCCCATTGGCCCGGCCGCCGGCGGCGCGGGGGGGCGGGGCCACGCAGCCGGTCTAGTTCAGGGTCTCGGGCGGCGCGTCACTTCCGGTAGCGCGGAGCTTGTAAAACACCCTGGAGAGAAGATGGCGGCGGCGGCGGCGGCTCCGGCGGCTCAGCAGCTCTCGGATGAGGAGCTTTTCTCTCAGCTCCGTCGCTACGGCCTGTCCCCGGGCCCGGTGACGGAGAGCACCCGCCCCGTCTACCTCAAGAAGCTGAAGAAGCTCCGGGAGGAGGAGCAGCAGCAGCAGCAGCACCGGCCGGGGGGCCGCGGCGCCAAGACGCGGAACAGCAATAACAATAACACGGCGGCCGCGGCCGCGGGCATGGGGGTCCGGCCGGCGCCGGGCGAGCTGCCCTGCCCGCGGGCCCCCGGGGGTCTGGGCCCCGAGAGCGCCCCCGCCGGCCCCGCGGCCGGCAGCAAAGTGCTGCTGGGCTTCAGCTCGGACGAGTCGGACGCGGAGGCCGGTCCCGGGGCCCAGGCCGGCGGCCGGAGAGACCGGGCTCCCCTCCAGGCGCCCGAGGCGCCCCACGGTCCGGCGGCCGAGCGCAGAAAGCCGCACGCCTGGTGGGGGGCGCGCAGCCCGGCGGGGAGGGACGGCGCCGGGGGCGACGAGGACGGGCCGGCGGAGGACGGCGCCGATCGGGACCCGGAGGCCGAGGAGCCGCGGTGGGCGAGCCGCGCGGTGAACGGCAGCCGGCTGGGGTCCTACAGCTGCCGGGAGAACTACTCGGACTCCGAGGAAGAGGGGGCCGAGGACGTGGCCTCCGCCAGACAGGTGATGAAGGACGACCCCCTCCCGCGGCACCGGCCCCGACGGACCCACGGTAAGACGCCCTCCCCGCTGGCGGCCAAGGCTGCGGGCGGCCGGCTGGAGCCCTCGGCCCCGGGAGGGGCAGGGCTCGCGATGAATGACAGGGCGGCGGCCGCCGGGAGTCTAGACAGGAGCCGAAGCCTCGACGAGGCGGCGGCGGAGCAGGGAGGAGGCTGCGACCAGGGGGACTCCAGCCCGGGTCCCAGATTCCGCGCCAACGCCAAGAAGCTGACCCCTGGCCTGCCCCCGCCGCTGACTGACGTGGACTCAACCTTAGATTCTTCAGCAGGCTCCCTTCTTAAAACCAACAACCACATCGGTGGGGGGGCCTTCGCTGCCGACGCCCCCAGGATCTACTCCAACAGCCTCCCTCCCACTGCGGCCGTGGCCGCCTCCGGCTCACTCAGGATCAATCACGCCAATCACACGGGCTCCAATCACACCTACCTGAAAAACACGTACAGCAAACCCAACCTCTCCGAACCCGAGGAGGAACTTCTCCAGCAATTTAAACGGGAAGAGGCGTCCCCGACGGGGAGTTTCAGTGCCCACTATTTGTCCATGTTCCTCTTAACTGCTGCCTGCTTATTTTTCCTAATACTGGGACTGACTTACCTAGGAATGAGAGGGACTGGAGTGTCTGAGGATGGAGGACTCAACAGTAAGTATTAAATCCTGCGGGTGAGGTGTCAAAGGGAATGCTGCTAGAGCTCTGCTTTAGCTGCACTTAGGGTTTTACCTGCTAGGACATGGTTAAACTGCAAAAAGCAACAGTGCATGTGTCATCTTTAAGAAAGAACACCGTTATGAGAACGATGTCCCATGGCTGGTTTTCAAAAGTTTCTGCACCGCGGTTTGTGAAATTCAGAGCAACTTACAGAGGGCAAGGTATTATCAGATTGTTAGTAAAGTGCGTTTGTTTATATGAGTTTTCTTTTAGCTTTACATAATAATTTGTGCATGTGCCACACAACAGTTTTGAAGTATTATGATTGTTAGTGGACAGTAATAATGCAGTGTTTTTTCAAATTGACTTGTGATTCTAAAAGGCAACGTAATAGCTCTTGAAATTCAGGTTAAGTATTTTGTAGTAATAATTTTGTGTGTAGGTAGTTGGTAAATTTCTTCAAGTGAATGACTATAAGAGATCAGGAAGGCACACCTCTTAATTGATTTTTTGGCCCAAAGCAGCTCCCCTCCCAGCTGTGAAAAAAGTAGTATTAGGGCGTGTAGTAGAGGAGCTTGTAGTCATTTTTGCTTGGACTGGTTTGCAGGCCCTGCTCTTTACTCAGTGACTGTAGGCTGGTGTGCTCATTCATCCTTTAAACCAGTATCTTCAGGGCCCGGCGCAGTAGCTTATGCCTGTAATTCTAGCACTCTGGGAGGCTGAGGTGGATAGATTGCTTGAGCTCAGGAGTTCGAGACCAACATGAGCAAAATTGAGACCCCCGTCTCTACTAAACATAGAAAAACTGAGGCAAGAAGATTGCTTGAGCCCAAGAGTTGGAGGTTGCTGTGAGCTATGACACCATGACACTCTACCAGGGGGACAGCTTGAGACACTGTTGCCAAAAAAAAAAAAAAAAAAAAAATCAGTATCTTCCTCTATGGTGACCAACCAGGATAGAGCAGTAATAAGTCAAAGTATCCCTACCCTTAGACACAAAAAGATTAGCACAAATGGTTTTATGTTCTGAAGGAAATAAGGATGAAGAAATTGGTGTGAACTACTTCTGAGTGAATAGTCAAAGGAGATAGTTTTGAGGTGAGACCTGAAGCAGAAGATGCCCTTGTGGAGAGACAGGAGAGCCTTCCCCAGTCAGAGACTGTAAGAGGATTGAGGTGAGAGCTTTCCTGTAAGGTAGAGTGGTTTGAGCACCTTGAACATGGAGAAGAGAGCAAGGGTTAGAACTTCAATTACCTAAGCTATAAAGTGATGCTAATTTTGACTAGAGAATGATAGCTGTGAAGATTAAAGGAGAAAGTAAATTAGTAAACGATGCTGAATACACGATTTCTTACTGTTAGATCCCTCTGTCCAGGCCCCTGGAAGACTTCCCACTTTTTTAACCCAACATTAATTTTCTGATCGTGATTTGTATTTATAAAATTGTTTTACTATATTGGGTTTATTTCAAAATGTAGTGAAAGATGGAGTTAGCTGACTGGGATTAAGAATAGGAATCAAAATAGTATTAACTTTGCTTTCTTTTTTTTTTTTTTTTTTTGAGACAGAGCCTCAAGCTATCACCCTGGATAGAGTACTGTGGCATCACAGCTCACAGCAACCTCCAATTCCTGGGCTCAAGCGAATCTCCTGCCTCCACCTCCCAAGTAGCTGGGACTATAGGTGCCCACCACAACGCCCAGATATTTTTTGGTTGCAGCCGTCATTGTTGTTTGGCAGGCCTGGCCTGGATTCGAACCTTCCAGCTCAGGTGTATGTGGCTGGCGCCTTAGCCCGTTGAGCCACAGGCACCGAGCCATAAACTTTGCTTTCAATGTAACCAACACAGATAGTTAAATAATAATTACTATATTGCTTAATTAAGAGTTTGGGCTTGGCGCCTGTGGCTCTACGGGCTAAGGCACCAGCCACGTACACCTGAGCTGGTGGGTTTGAATCCAGCCCAGGCCTGCCAAACAACAATGATGGCAGCAACCAAAAATGGCCGGGTCTTGTGGTGGGCGCCTGTAGTCCCAGCTACTTGGGAGGCGGAGGCAAGAGACTCGCTTGAGCCCAGGATTTGGAGGTTGCTGTGAGCTGTGATGCCATGGCACCCTACCCAGGGTGACAGCTTGAGGCTCTGTCTCAAATTAAAAAAAAAAAGAGAATTTGGAAGAGGAGTAAAATCCAACTTTCACTTTAAATGGATCCCTGGGAGCAAGAGTAAGGTATTGTGTTCTTCCCTAAGTGTTTGGCAAAACAAATATAAGGGTACACTGAGAGTTAAACTAGTAAATAAACTGACTAAACTAAATGACAGTCTCTATCAGCAGTACTTGTTGGCATTTGTTTGTTTCTCTAGCAACTATTGTAAGACCTGGCCCTTTTCTAGAAGCTAAGGGCTTTCTACAATCACCATCCCATCAACTCACACATGGAGATGGTATTATCCTCATTTTATGAAAGTACATGATGAGACTAAAGTAATTTAAGAAATGTACCCAGAGTCGAACAAGTTAGTGAGTGGCAGAGTTAAGATTTGGTTTTAGAGCTGGGCGTGGTGGTGCATGTCTGTAGTCCCAGCTACTGGGGAGGCTGAGGCAAAATTGCTTGAACCCAAGAGCTGGAGTTTGCTGTGAGATATGATGACACCAGGACACTCAGGGCAGTAGAACAAGACTCAGACTTTCCAAAAAAAGAAAAAAAAAAGTTTGGTTTCAGACTTTTTTTCCAACTATAAAGTTCTTTCTTTGTATTTATTTTTATTTTTTTGAGACAGAGCCTCAAGTTGTCACCCTGGATAGAGTGTTGTAACATCACAGCTCACAGCAGCCTCCAACTCCTGGGCTCAAGCGAGTCTCCTGCCTCCGCCTCCCAAGTAGCTGGGACTACAGGCACCTGCCACAATGCCCAGCTATTTTTTGGTTGCAGCCGTCATTGTTTGGCGGGCCAGGGCTGGATTCGAACCCGCCAGCTTAGGTGTATGTGGCTGACGCTTTAGCCGCTTGAGCTACAGGCGCTGAGCCTAAAGTTATTTCTTAATAATATTGTGAGTATCATTTGTAGAGTGCTTTCTGAATAAGTGGGTCCTTTATTTTATGATTAAGAAAATAATTGAATATTTGGTAGCATTCAGAATTACTGATGAGCACAGTTCTCAATTAAGATGACTTTTTGTCCTAGTGCCTGCAGCTCAGTGAGTAGAGTGCTGGCCACATACACCAGGGCTGATGAGTTCAAGCCTGGCTGGGCCTGCTAAACAACAATGACAACTACAGGTGGACGTTATGGCCTATAGTCCCACCTACTCAGGAGGCCGATGCAAGAGAATCACTTAAGCCCAAGTGTTTGAGTTTGCTGTGAGCTGTAATGCCGTGGCACCTGCGACATAGTGAGACTGTGTCTCCAAAAAAAAGGCTCAGCATCTGTAGCTCAGCAGCTATGGCGCCAGCCATGTAATACACCAGAGCTGGCAGGTACGATCCCAGCCTGGGCTTGCCAAACAATGACAACTACAATCAAAAAATAGCCAGGCGTAGCGGGCGCCTGTAGTCCCAGCTACTTGGGAGGCTAAGGCAAGAGAATTGCTTAAGGCCAAGAGTTTGAGGTTGCTGTGAGCTGTGATGTTATAGCACTCTACTGTGGACGACATAGTGAGACTCTCAAAAAAAAAAAAGGCTCAGCATCCATCATAGCTCAGCGAGTAGGGTACCATCCACATACACCAAAGGTGGTGGGTTTGAGCCCTGCCTGGGCTTGCTAGACAATGACAGCTGCAACCCCCAAAATGGCCAGGCATCGTGGTGGGCACCTGTGGTCCCAGCTCCTCCGGAGGCTGAGGCAAGAGAATTGCCTAAGCCCAGGAGTTGGAGATTGCTGTGAGCTGCACTTTACCAAGGGTGACATGATGAGACTGTCACAAAAAAGAGAAAAAAAAAGTAACTTGTCTCATCACCATTAAGATGAATGACTAATGTACTAAAATTTCAGATAGTATATCTGGTACTCTTCCTCACTTCCACTGATATGGAAGGAAATTATAAAGTGTTTTGCATTATAGTAAATAAAAAAATGAAGTAGCCTGGGTAATAGAACAGTGGCTGAGAGGTAGAGGATTTGGATTCTAGGATTTACCTGAGTGACCTTTGTCAAACTCCTTAACCTCAGAGCCTGATTTTTATGTATGTGCTGGATGGGAGTAATAGTATCTACTGTCTACGGGGTTGTTGCAGTGGTCAAATGAAATAGTTTGTTAAACAAATGTTAGGTGGTATTTATTCAGAAGTTTAGACAAAATTTGTTGTATTCTTGGTAAACTATATGTAAAGACAAATATAGTTAAATCTTTTCTATAAATTACACTTAGTAGTGCATTTCTTATGTATTTAACACTTAATTTTTATTAATTCCATTAAATACAAATGGGTAGAAGTTGATAGAAAATTTTTGATTGGAATTATAATGAATCCTTAAATGTCTGATATACTTACATCGTTCAGTTAGTCTGCACACCTAACGGTGTCACGGTTTCACTAGTGAATAATTTACATTCCCTCTATGTATGTATTCCAAATGCTTTGTCATATTATGATGCTTAACCATAGGGTTCATTGGTCAAATAGTATGCTTAAGGAAATAGTTTTACCTTGAGTAATAATTTCACCAGAAGATTGTAGGTTATATGTGCGAGTAAGCTTTAGTAGGCTTTTATTAGTTACTTAAATCATGTATAACATATAATATTCTTTTAAATAGTTCTTAATCATTTGGTGTTTGGCAATTTTTTGTCAATACTGTATTTTTTTGTTAATTACTCTGAGTTTGTTCTTCGTCTGTAAAGTTAGGGGGACTGATCAGTAAATTATTATCAGCTCCAAGGTTGAAGATGATCCCTTTGAACTGCGCTACTAAAACAACTCAAGGATGGGCCTGCAATCAGATGACTCTTATTCCAGAGAATTAGATCATTACAGCCCACCAAAAGACATAGAGAAGCATAACAGACTGAATATCTTAAACTCGTGTGATCATTATATTTACATGATCACAGTTATAGGAGACGTGATATTTTGGAGAAAGTTTAGATAGAAGCAGAAAAAGCGTGGTTATTGCCTAGGAGTCTTATGCTTATTCTTGGAATAAACAAGTTTAAGTATTAGATCCTTTAAGAACTTAATATTTTTCATGTCAATACATCTGTGTGTATGTACACTCGTTAAACAAGAGTGTCTCCTGTGTGCCAAGCACTATTTTAATATATGCTGGACTTTATGTGGATATGTGCAAGATGAAATCTCTCCCCTCAAAGCTTACATTAGGGATAATTAAACCTAGGAATTTTAGATATGGTAGTTGGTAACACAAGGTAATGCTAGTAACTTTTGTGGGCTGAGATGAAGGCATATGAATGTTACAGGTCACATTCTCTGACGAGGGATGTTTGAACTGAGATCTGAGTGATTTAAAGGAACTAGCCGTTGACAAGGAGAAGGAGAATATTCATACAGAAGTAACAGCAAGTGCAAGAATAACCTCTGAAGGCTCGGTGCCTGTGGCTCAACGGGCTAAGGCGCCAGACACATACACCTGAACTGGCGGGTTCAAATCCAGCCCAGCCTGCCAAACAATAACGGCTGCAACCAAAAAAACATGGCTGGGTCTTGTGGCGGGCACCTGCAGTCCCAGCTACTTGGGAGGCAGAGGCAGGAGACTCACTTGAGCCCAGGAATTGGAGGTTGCTGTGAGCTGTGATGCCACGGTACTCTACCCAGGGCAATAGCTTGAGGCTCTGTCTCAAAAAAAAAAAAAAAAAAAAAAAAACCTGAAATAATAAACTTGCATCTATAAGGATCAGAAAGATTGGTGCCCATAGTACGCTGGTTCGGGCACCGGCCACGTACACCGGGGTTGGCCGGTTCCAGCCCCGCCTGGGCCAGCTAAATAATGACAACTACAACAACAACAAAAAAGCTGGGCGTTGTGGCAGGCACCTGTAGTCCCAGCTACTTGGGAGGCTGAGGCAAGAGTTTCAGATTGCTGTGAACTGTGACGCAACGGCACTCTACTGAGGGGGACATAGTGAGACTCTGTCTCAAAAAAAAAAAAGATCGGCCAGTGTTGCTGGGACATAATGAATGAAGGAGAGAATGGTGTATGAGGTCAGAGGTAGGCATGGACTGAGGATCATCAAAAGGAAACTGAAGGCTCGGCCCCTGTGGCTCAATGGGCTAAGGCGCCAGCCACGTACACCTGAGCTGGTAGGTTCGAATCCAGCCTGGACCCGCCAAACAACAATGACAGCTGTAACCAAAAAAATGGCCGGGTGTTGTGGTGGGTGCCTGTAGTCCCAGCTACTTGGGAGGCAGAGGCAGGAGACTCGCTTGAGCCCAGGAATTGGAGGTTGCTGTGAGCTGTGATGCCACCGCACTCTATCCAGGGTGACAGCTTGAG
>CAUYON010018209.1:0-40786 GCA_963573935.1 Arctocebus calabarensis
ATTTCTGGAGTTTTCTTTGAATGTCTGGGGCCATTTGAGGGATAAATTTGTCTTTTACAATAAGCTGACCCTCTATGGAGTCAGGTGTCAATTGGGTGTGTTTTCTCATTGCCTCCCTAAGCCTCTCTCTCTCTCTCTCTCTTTTGATTACTGTATTTTTTGATCCCTTCCAGGAGTCTTGTGGTCGAGTCTTCGGGGTTCTCTAAGTATAAGATCATATCATCGGCAAAGAAGGAGAGTTTCACTTACTCTGCTCCCATTTGGAGGCACTTTATCACCTTCTCTTGCCTGATTGTATTGGCTAGAACTTCCAGCACTGTTTTGAATAGTAATGGTGATAGAGGAAAAACCTTGTTTTGTTCCAGTTCTGAGTAGAAAAACTTTCAGTTTTACTCCATTCATTATAATATTAGCTGTGCGTTTATCATAGATTGCTTCGATCGGTTTAAGAAATGTGCCACTGATGCCTATATTCTTCAGAGTTCTAATTAGAAGAGAATGTTGAATTTTATTGAATGCTTTTTCTGCATCTATTGAGAGGATCATATGGTCTTTGTTTTTGCTTCATTTGATATGGTGGATTATGTTTATGGACTTGCATATGTTAAACCAGCTTTGCATCCCTGGGATGAAACCTACTTGATCACGATGTATGACTTCTTTGTTTTGTATGGAACCAGAAAAAAACCTGTATAGCTAAGGCAATTCTTAGTAATAAAAACAAAGCCAGGGGCATTAGCCCACCAGACTTTAGGCTATACTACAAGGCCATAGTGATCAACACAGCATGGTACTGGCACAAAAAATAGAGTCATAGACATCTGGGAGCTAATAGAAAACCATGAGATGAAACTGAAATCTTACAGCCACCTGATTTTTGATAAACCAAACAAGAGCATTCACTGGGGGAAAGAATCCCTATTCAATAAATGGTGCTGGGAGAATTGGATAACCACATGTAAAAGACTGAAACTGGACCCTCACCTTTCTCCACTCACTAAAATTGATTCAAGGTGGATAAAAGATCTAAATCTAAGGCATAAATCAATAAAAATCCTTGAAGAAAGTATGGGGAAAACACTTGAAGATATCAGTATCGGGAAAGATTTTATGAAGATGACTTCCATGGCAATTGCAACAACAAATGGGACTTAATTAAACTGAAAATCTTCTGTACAGCTAAGGAGACAACAACCAAAGCAAATACACAGCCATCAGAATGCAAAAAGATATTTTCATATTGTGAATCGGACAAAAAGCTTGATAACTAGAATCTACAAAGAATGCAAATTAAGCAACAATAAAGCCAACAATCCCTTATATCAATGGGCAAGTGAGATGAATAGAACCTTCTCTAAAGAAGACAAACAAATGGCTAACAAGGATATGAAAAAATGCTCATGGTCCCTAATTATCAGAGAAATGCAAATCAAAACCATCCTGAGATATCACCTAACCCCAGTGAGAATGGCCCACATCACAGAGACTCAAAGCTACAGATGCTGGCATGCTGTGGAGAGAAGGGAACACTTTTACACTCCTGGTGGGACTGCAAACTAATACAACCCTTTTGGAAGGAAGTATGGAGAATCCTCAAAGTATATCAAACTAGACCTCCCATTTGATTCTGCAATCCCATTGCTGGGCACCTATCCAGAAGAAAAAAAATCATTTTATCATAAGGACATTTGAACTAGACTGTTTATTGCAGCTCAATTTACATTTGTCAAATTGTGGAAACAGCCTAAATGCCCACCCATCTAGGAATATACAAGCTATGGTATGTGTATACCATGGAATACTATATAGCCACTAAAAAGGATGGTGACTTTACATCTTTTGTATTAATTTGGATGGAGTTGAATTGAAATACATTCTTCTTAGGAAAGCATCACAAGAATGGAGAAGCAGGAATCCAATGTACTCAATTCTGATACGAAGACAATTGATGCTAGTACATGGTGGGGGGGGGAATGGGGGAGGGGCAGTGTGGGGCCATGGTGTGTGACACTATTGTGGAATGCTATTAATAGAGGGACTTCATCCAGCAAATACAGCAGTATAATCTGGTTCATTGCACTCTCAATGATTCCCAAAAAAATTAAAAAAAAAAAAAAAGGAAAGAAAAGCAAATTACATGGAGATTACATTGAATATCCTAGTTTTAACACTGTAATTTGGCTTTATATCGGCTTAAAACAACACACAAAAGCTCTTCTTCTTTACATCTCTGTGCCTATTCCTTTCAGTTGTGGATGTCACAAAATTGCAACTTATACATTGTGTATCCCAAAACATAAACTATTATTTTTTAAATTATGATACATAGAAAACAAAGTGTGGAGTTACAAACTGTCATTACCATAATAGTAACTTTTCTGATTGCCCATGTATCTACCTTTATTGAGATCCTCATCTCTTCCTACAGCTTCAAGTTACTGTCTAGGGTCCTTTCAGTTTACCCGGCAGGTTTCTCTTTACCATTTCTTGCAGGGCAGGTCCAGGAGCCATGTGGTCATTAACTCCCTCAACTTTTGTTTGTCTGGAAATGTCTCAATGTCTCCCTCACTTCTGGAGGATGCTCTTGCTGAATACAGAATTCTTGATTGACAGGATTGTGTGGTTTTTTTTCTTCTAGCACTGTGAATATATCAGCCCGCTGTGTTTTATCTTCCAAAGTTCCTGATGAGAAATCTGCTGATAATCTTAATAAGGATTCCTTGTGTATGCTGAGTTACTCTTCTCTTGCTGCTTCCAAGAGTCTGGCTTTGGCTTTGACTTTAGCAACTTTGATTATAACATGTCTTAGAGGTGTGGGCCTCTTTGATTTCGTCTTTCTTAGTTTGTTGAAATTTGGGGATGTTTATTTATGTCTTTTCATAAAATGTAAGAAGTTTTCAGCTATTATTTCTTCAAAGAATTTCTCTGCTCCTTTCTCTTTCTCTTCTCCTTCTGGGTGTCCTATAATGTATACACACTGGTTCACTTGACAGTGTCCCCACAGGTCCCTTAGGTTCTCTGTTTTCTTCTTTTTTTCTTCCTGTTACTAGATTGAATAATTTCTATTTCAAACCCCACAGCAAACCCTGGGGAAGGAAGAAAATCCAATTTGTTGTTGTTGCCATTCTGAGACTTTCTGATTGTTATAAGATGAGTCTGTGCCAAGGATCAGCATGAGCTGGTAACTTAAGGTCTTGTCGGGACTTTTCTGACCCTCCACCTTTCCTTGGGCATTTCATGGTCACTTTCTAATTTCCACTGTACATGCAGTTGCTTTTGAACGTCCTTGTTCTTAAATATCTGGCTCTCAAAGGGGAAAAAAGGGGAGGAGCTTGCAATGGTGGAAGGAGGTACGAAAACAGGGGCTTCTTTGTCTGCGCCTTTGTGATCAGAAGCCACATTCCAATCAGAGCACAGACACAACAGCTAGGGGACGGAGTCTTTACTGGCACCCAGTTCCCACCAGCCACTCCAGAAACATGTGCAGCCTCTTGCCACAGGACTGAGAGGAGTGAGCAGTGCCACTGAGATAAGAACTGAAATTAACAGAAACTAACAACGGCTTCAGATTCGAGGCACCCGTTGACGTCATGAGCCTTCACTAAACCTCAGAGTTCCAGACCAGTGATGTCAGACAGATCCTACCAGTGCGGTTGTCGTCAGGTGGTGGCCAAATTCATGGTCGCTGTCATCCCTGAAAGCTTCCCTGTCCGTGTACTCTTCATCCCACACACTGAAGTTTTCACTTCTGTAAGTCTGATAAGGGTCATTTTTTGTGTGTCTGCCATGTTTCTACTTAATTTTCTTAACATAAGGAATGCACTTAAACCTGTCTTGCCCTGGCCCACTAACCGAAGTCAGCTCTATGTGTGGGTGTCTCACTGCATGTGGCTGGGCTGGCCTCTAGTCAGCTGTCAAGCATGGACAGAATGCCAAGTGTGAGCTCCATCTGAGGGACTCCACGGCTCAAGGGAGACAAGGGTCGCCTTACGTCACAGCAGTTCCCCATGGGTCATCCGGCAGTCAGCAAAAGACAAGGTCAGCAAGAGGCTGTAAATGGAATGGTGTGAGTGGATGCCTGAGCTCCATCAGAGCTGGGGCCCTGCAGCATCTGGGCTCTGCAGCATCTGGGCTCTGCAGAGACCCCACTGGGTACCCAGGACCATCCAGGATGGTCCAGGTGAAAGGCCCACTTTCCTGAGCACAAGGCCCTGCCCCAGACACGTGAAGGATGCCAGCACATCAGGGGGTGTGCAGGGCTTCCACAGGGCAACGTGGCTTTGCTGAGCCTAAAGAATTGTTTCATCTGTAAAACTTCCTGCTGCGATCAGTGTTATGGAGTAATTGCTGCAGGACAAAGTGTCCATGTGGTCTATCGGGATCCGACGAAGGCCTTTCTGTATGCTCTGAGGCAGATGAGGCCCTGGTGGTGTGGCTGAGTTGCTGAAGGGGACAGGCTGGTGTGTCCGTGTTGATTGCTCCATAGATCAGCGCCAGCCTTGGGAGGGGAGTGCAAGTGGGCTTGCTGCCAACTCCCTTTCCTTCACTGCCGGGCACTTCCACCTCACGAGCAGGTTGTTCGATTTCTGTTACTAGGTTTCGCTGTTCTAACTAGAAGTGAGGAACGAAGACAGAGAGTACCCAATCCCATTTTCTACTTTCAGAGACAAATATTAAAATATGCAGTAGGGTTAGGGTTAGGGTCCTTAGGGCACAAAGGAAAAGAAAGAATTTGGTGATGATGAGTTAGCTGGAGATGACTCTGGGATTCATCATGAAACTCTTCCGTGTCTGTCACTGTGCACAGGTGTGGATGCTGAACGTTGTCTGGGGTAAATGGTGTGTGCTGTCAACACTAAGCGTCTGTTACCCAAAGAATCAGGAAAGCTTTTACTTGGGTTTCTCTAAAATGTGGTTTCCCCACTAATATCAGAATTTAATACTTTATTTATCTTCAAGATTCAGACTTCGTTTCAGGTATCTACTGTTGCATAATGCATTAAACCTGAGTGCCTGAGTCTGTGGGCTGACTAGGCTCAGCTGGGAGGTTATTCCGCTCTGCACTGTGTTAATTGGGGTCACTCATTACCTGACAGCCAGGCCGGCTGGGGAGTCCAAGAAAGCCTCACTCTCATGTCTGAACCTTAGTGCTTCTCCCTGTGAGCTTGGCACACAGCCAACTTGGGCTTTCTCATGGGATGGGGGTGTCAGTGTAGAGGAGCTTTCCATGTGGGTGCTGGCTTCCAAAGGAGGGAAGCTGAGTCTGCTGTCTTTTAAGGGCCTATGCTTGGAAGTTCTAGAACACCATTTGCAAAGCATTGTCTTGACCAGAGCACATCCCAGGTTCAACTGGGACTGAAGACCCACTGGACTCTTCTCTCAGTGAGTCGGAGGGGAAGCATTGGTAGTGCTGCCTCCTGAGCTTTCTAACTTTATTATTAACACAGTGTTTTAATCATCTCAGGCCTATGTGTATTGTTATTTATCACCCTCTTTATAAGTCGTTTTTCTTTTTACTCCACCTCTCAGGTGACTTGGTGGGAAAGGGGAAGCAGCCTAGGGCAGCACAAGCTCTCAAGCTGAGCACCATGAGGGCGCTTTCCCCCTGTGCAGGGGGAGCCTTCCCCCCTATCCTGGCGTGAGGTTCTGAGAGCTGGTGGCAGTCTCTGCTTTGGGCCTCAAACCTCTAGGGGCCAATAACTACAGGACTCTCGTTGGTCTGTTCCTAGAAAGCAGGTCTCCTTTCTCACCCCAAGGCCCTCAATAGACATGTCAGGGCCTTCTCCCTGCCCCATCAGGAGCTCTGCCAACATACATAGGCCCTAGGTCCCCCAGGACACATGTGGGAAGAGGAGAGATTAAAGTGACCCCACCTTGAACTTAGACTTCTGGGTGTGGGTCTGCCTTGGAGACACACGTTTCTGGCAAGTCCTGAGAAGCTCGTACCACTCACCACTGGGCTCTGGGATGGCGCCTGCTTGGGGCTCAGGAAGGGAGCAGCTGGTGCAGAGTCTCCCTGAGAAGCATCTATGCAGCTTGAGCGTTTTAAGAAGCTTATTCTGCAGACAAGAATTATGCACATTCCCTTTTTCACTAAAGCCCAGACACATAGTTTATGTCTAAAATGGGAAAATGGTGGGCCAGACATTTCTGTACTTGGACTCGTTTTCCTGTGGGGCCTGGGGAAGGGTATTGCAAAGAGAGAGCTGGACCCCAGCAGGACATGCACCCCCCGAGAGTTGTTGCCTCCTAAATCCCTGACCGGTTGTCATCACCCTTCCTATTTTCCTCATGTTTTTCTTTTTGAACATTGTCTTTTGGGGGGAGACAAATTTATAAAATGTTACCTAATGTCTGAGACTGGTTCAGGCTCCAACACATCGTCATCGTCCTCTAACGAGCCATGCCTGAGTGTCCTAGCACAGGCCACTGTAATGTCGGCAGCACGGGAGCTCCCAGACTCTGCTTTATAGGGTGTAGCCTTGCCACCCCATTTCCACAGTTTATGACTAAGTTCTACGTCATGGTAGTTTTTTCCAGCCTCAGTACAAACAAAAATGAAACTTTCTTCCTGGGTTTTCAGGAGCAGGGAGGGTGTGGGACCCACCCCAGCGCTATGGTCCTTAGGGCACAGCAGGGCCCTGTGCCTGGAGGGGTCAGTGCACGGGGCAGAGCCCAGCAGACACAGGTGGCTGTCAGTCCAGGGAGGACCTCGGTGCTCCTCCAGGAGCTCACACCCCTCTCTGGAAGTGGAAACTTGCTTGCAACAGCACCGTGCTTATACTTGTTGGAGTCTTTATTCTCATTTTACTGATGCCGTGAAGCACCACGGGGGCTACTGGGTTCAGGGCCTCACCTTGGCTGCTGCAACCATCTACACATGTCTTGCTTGGTTGTGGCACTTCATTTGTGAGCTGAAAGTTTGAAATAGAATTGATTTCCAGTAGACATTCCCAACTTACTAAATTGGGGCCCCTGTTCAGAAGCCTCATTCATGCACCCCCATGGCCTCCAAGTCCCCACAGGTGTGGTGGCCCTTCCCCTCATTCTCCAGCTGCCCCCTCAACAGGCCATCTGGTCAGGGCCCAGAAGCTGTGTTATGGTCGCCAGTAGCACCACAAGGTGGGGTGTCACCTTGAATCCTCAGGATTGTATCTCCCTCCTACAAATGTCCCCTCCAGTCAGGAACACAAACTTCCCATGTGATGGGGAAACACTACCTTACCCAGCCATGGGGAACGAGACGCTGTGATTCCTGGACCCTCCCCCAACCAAAGAAACAGGCAGCTAAACTTGAGAAAAGCAAAAACATGACAGCACCCATGTTGGGGGGCCCCCAAGGGCAGACACAGAGGATGCCCCTTGGCCAGCGGGCAGAATGTGCAGGGGGCACAGGGCCTCGGTCCTGCCCACCTTTGATGTTGCCCGCTGCAGGCCGGTTTGTTCATTTCTATTGGAGAGAACTTTTGAAGGAGGTTGAGCCTGCCTTCCCCACCTCCTTCAGAGCATCACTCCCTGCCGCCCAATTCAATAAAGATCTTGGCTCCTCTCCCCTCAGCCTTCTGTTTATTTTTCTGACTTTCATACCCATCTGCAAGTAGCCGGGCACCTAAGGCTGGGGTGGCCCTCATGGGGGTGGTGGGCATTCCACACTCCTGAAGACCAGGCAAGCCGTCCCCAGGGCCAAATCCCAAGAAATGGCTCTCAGCAGAAGCCTTGGCAGAAGCTCCTCTCCTCTCTGCTGCAGACACTGTCCTTTCTTGTCCCCATTTATTTGGGGTCTCCTGGTGTCATCTGAGCAGTCAAACCCACAGGACACACAGGACCTCCACTGGCTTTTTCTGAAAGGGCTCAGAAGAACGCGGCTGTTTTGCCATTGAGTGCTAAGTCCTTTGCTTCTCTCATCAGCCAGGGACAGGAGCCTAGGACAGCATGGGGCATCAGGGGACAGCAAGCAGTCACTCCCAGGCCAGGTGTCTCGGGTGTGCTGCTGGAGAGGCGTCTGTACTGTAGGGTTTCTGGGGGACAGCATGTGGCCAGCCAGGTCTCCCAGGCGTTCCCACTGGAGACGTGTCTGCCCCACAGTGGGAACTTCGCATGAGGCAAGGCCCCTCCCTGTCTCCTACCAGGCTGCTGAGTGGGACTCGGGAGCTGCCCGCTTCACCCTGGACCACAGCCCTGCCTCAGGGACCAGCCTTTGGGGAGCTTCCCCTGGAGAGGGCAAAAGGGCCCTGGTCCATGGAGGCTGCTTCTCAGAGCCCCATGTGCTGTGTGGCTGCAAGACGGGCAGGGGGCGGATGGGACATCCTGCTGGCCCAGCCCAGCTGTGGTCTCGGGCTGACCGCAGGGCCCCTGCCGCCAGCAAGGCAGCGTGCCCCCAGGTCGCTTCGTGCTGTGTCTCCTCAATTCCACCTTTGCCTTTATTGGTAAAGGTTTTAAAGCAAAGACAGCAAACTTGCTTTTTGCTCTTCTTGCCGCAGGCCAGGCCAGGGAGGCTAGTGAGTGGGGCCTGGTGGGGCGTGAGCCCTGTTCGTTCTGAAGCCTGCATGGTGGTCAGCCCTGCTCACGGGGCTTCCTCTTCCCACAGACCCAGCCGGTGCCCAACCCCGCAGCCTATTACCTGCACAGGTCGCCCTGGTGGTTCCACCGCTTTGAGACTCTGAGCAACCACTTCCTGGAGCTCGTGGTGCCCTTCTTCATCTTCCTGGGCCGTCGTATGTGCATCCTGCATGGGGCACTGCAAATCCTGTTCCAGGTGAGTGGGGCCCTCCAGACCTGTCCACCCCACCATGGGGGGAGGTCCTGGGAGTCACAGGCCCTGCCAGGTGGCACGAACAGGTATCACAAGCCCACTTGGGTGGCATGGTCAGATGTCACAGGTGCCTCCAGAGGTATAGTGTCAAAGGCCCCTCTCAAGTGCATCCTGGGGTGTCATAACCTCCCCTGGGGGAACAGCCTCACCAGCACCAGCCTCCTGGGGCCTACTGCAGCCCACCTGGGCGGGATGCTTAGAGTCTCCTTCCCAGCAGTTCCTGGCCCCTCCTAAGACAGTTCATCTATGGCAGCGCCCGGCAGCAGCCAGGTCTGAAGACTTAGCAGGTAGGAAGTGTCAGGCATGCCTAGCAGGGACACTCCCCATGGTGTCCCATCCTGATGGTTCTCAAGTCCCAGGAGTTCCCTTCCACATGTCCGATGGGCCCACTGCTCCGGCAGATGGCTCTGGGGCCCCAGGTCCTCTGTGCTATGCAGGGCTCCTGCCATCCTGCCCCACAGCCTCCACGCCAAGCAACACCTCCTGGGCAGGGGCACTACCATGCATTCTCCACAGGGTCTCAGTCAGTCTCAGGTCTTTGCTTTTCCTGTAGATGTTGTCATCCAGTCATCATGGATGAAAGGATTTTTAAATTTTTTGACTTATTTCTGTTTTCATGGAGGCATAACTCAGCCCATGGACTGCACAGATTTCAGCTGTGCATTCCACATGCTGGGCTGGCTGTACCCACCCTGCACCCCAGTGTCCTGGGAGTGGAGGTTGGAGCGTGTTGCCCGAGTATGCTGAGTGCACCCTGCTGACTGGGCCCACTGTGTGAGCATCTCACAGTAGGGCTTACCCATCCTAACATCCTTGGACGGTGGGGTTGTTTCCAGTGCTTTTGGCCGTGAGCCTGCTGTGAGCATTCATGCTCTGGTCCTTCCATCTGGGCTGGTGTTTTCGAGGGTGCCACTGGGTATATGGCTAACACTGTCTTTAGCTGATGTCCATAGTTCACATGAGGGCTCCCTCCTGGAGTTGCGCACCATCTGGGTTTGGACAAGTGTACAGTGCCATGTGTCCTCTGCTGGGGTGTCACACAGAACTGTTTTGCTGTCCTGAAACTTCCACGTGCTCCATCTGTGAATTCCCCTCCCGAGCCCCCAGCAGTCACGATCTCCCAGTCTCTACAGCTCTGCCTTTTCCAGAAAGTCATAGAGGGATGACGTAGAGAGTGTGGCCTTTGCAGATGCTTCCCACGTAGCAATTAGCATTTGAGGTTTCTCTGTGCCCTCTGATGGCTCTATTACTCATCTTTCCAGCCCCGAGTAATCCCCTGCTTTCTGGATGTATCCAAGGAAGGGCCACAGAGCCACGGCCCCCACATAGGATGCTGTCAAAGATGTGCAGAGACACACGTGCACTGCAGTTCGGGTGGCATATCCCGTCTCCTGGTTTAATCTGGGCAGGGCCTTGGGCTCAAAGGTCTCCTTCTCTCAGGGCCTCTGATACAGGCACCCCCACCCCGCCCCCGAGGCCAGGGTAACTTCTCACCAGACCAGCCCCACACAGGCGGGCGGCCCCTGGTCCCATGGTGCGGCATCCCTGCTGGTGAGGGGAGGCTGCAGGCAGGGGCTCGAGCCTCCCTAGGACCATTCACCAACCTGGGCTCCAAACATGGGTCTCAGCCCAGGCCCCCACCAGCTCCTCCCAGTAGAGAGTGTAGAGCTGCCACACCAGGACACGCAGCCTCAGGAGAAATGTGAGTCTCTTTGGGCATCATGGCCACCGTGGCTGGGGCATTAATTAGCCCACCCCCTAGGGCCACCCCTGGGGCCATAATCCTGACTGGCCTAGCCTCAGTGGCCCTCAGGCTGCAATGGCCAGTTCTGCCTGCTGCTTCTCCAAATAAACCCAACTGGTTTCAATAAGCTCAGCCAAAAAGCAAATCCTGTTACTTAAAAAAAGTAATGATAGTTTGAGTCACTGGTGCAGCTGGAAAGGGTTTAGCCCCCTAAACGCAGAACTGGGGGTGTGTGCACTTTGACTTCTGAGACAGAGGCTTCAAAACGACCTCACTCGTTCAGAAAACACTTGGCAGGGATTGTGATGGTGAGGCAGGTAAGGACGAGGGTTGACCAGCCACCTCTGCAGCCTCCCTTTACACAGAGATGACCTTCCCAGACACAGTGGGCCAGGGCCTCGACATCAGCGCCGGCTGTCAGCCCAGTCCTGGGGTCTGCGTCCTGGTGGGCTTCCCGCCAGATGTCCCGGACTTTGGTGACCCAGTCAGCACAGACTGGGGAGAAGACAGAGCTGGGCCTTGAGGGGGCTCATCGCCCTGAGCTCTGGGTATCCCCAGGAGGCCTGGCCCAGGCACCAATTTTCCTTCCAGGCCTGGAGAGGTGGGATATGTGTCCTCCCTAGCCACGTGCTGGATCCAGGACTGCTCTGCTCTGGACACCCCCCTCCCAAGGAAACTGTGCTACATCTGCACCTGCCGGTAGGCGGAGAAGAACCTGGGACTAACAGACTGGGTCCGCTCAGGCACACGGGGCAGTTGGCCTTTGGGGGACAGTGTACCATGGGGTTGAGAGTGACTGTGTGCACTGCCAGACCACCCTCTCTTCTCTGCCTGTCTGTGCCCCCAGAGGTGTCTCTGAGGGGCCTGTTCTATTCCTTCTGCTTCTTCCTTTGGGAGGGCTGGGATGTGAGCTTGCGCATCTCCCACACTGTTTACACAGATGTTCTGGAGGGTTCCCAGGCTCCCACCCACCACCTGCTTGCAGGGGTACACATGAGAAGAGACAGGACCACTAGACCTCCCCCAGCCTGGCATCCTGCTCTGAGGGCTCCCTGGAAACCAGAATTTCTGCAGCCCACCAGGGCCACCTGCCCCAGCTGGGGATAGGGAGGAGGGTCTTGGCCTGCAGACTTGGCCGAGAGGCCGTCAGGGATGGGAGAGACAGTGTTTGGGGGCACTGTGCCTGGCCCCTTTCCTCCTGGTGGCTCAGCCTGCCCTTCCAGAGCCTGAGGCTCTGTCACCAGAGCTGGGCTTGGAGCATAACACACGTAACATGGATGTCTTCTCCTTGGGGTGCAGCTTGGTTGGGGTGCCCTCCTCTCCACCCTGCCGGCCTAGGGCACTGGCCTGTCCTTGTGGACTTTCTTGATCTGGGTGTTTCACATGCAGTGTCGCATTTGGTGGCCTTCACGTCAGGGCCCTCTGTGAGCGTGTCTAGACTCACAGAAGACTGGACACTCATCATGGGGGCTAGGGCTGTCCCTGGTTGGGCACATGGCCCCTGCCAGGTGTATTCTGGAGCCTCTGACCATCCCACATGTTCTGTTTCTCTATTCTCTGTGAGCTGATTAAGGTCCTGGGCGCATGGCTACTGTCAAGTTCATCTGATCCCAAGTGTGCCCTCCGTGGAGAGCCCTGCAGGCACGTGTCCTTGCTGGTCACTGGGAGAACAGCAGGCACTGTCCAGATGTTTGTCCTCTTTCTTATTAGGGTCAGGTTGCTGGCCCTGGAATCCTGCTGTGGGCTTCCTGGGCCCAGTTCCACCCCACAAGGCCATCTTCCTGTGCTGCCCCCCGGGTCTCTGCAGGCCTGGCCTCTGCTCCCAGCTCCACGGGGCTGAGTCATCTACAGCCTTTGGAATGCACTCAGGCTCGTTCACGATACTGCTGGCCAGCGGTGAGCACAGATGGGCCACGTGATGAGACTCACTTCCCACTGAGGATGTGGCCTCAGTGACACAGAAGAGGAACAGGAAAGACAGGACACCTCTGGTGCTCAGGCCTCACACTCTGCACTGAATCCCAAGCCTCTTTTTAAGAAAACAGCCAATGCTGGGCACAGAGGCTCACCCCTGTAATTCTAACACTCTGGGAGGCCGAGGTGGGCGGATCCCTTGAGCTCAGGAGTTGGAGACCAGCCTGAGCAAGAGGGAGATCCCGTCTCAAAAATAGCCGGGTCGCTGGGTGTGGTGGCTCATGCCTATAATCTCAGCACTTTGGGAGGCCGAGGCAGGTGGATTGCCTGAGCTCAGGAGTTGGAGACCAGCCTAAGCAAGAGGGAGACCCCATCTCTAAAAATAGCTGAGCATTGTGGAGGGTGTCTATAGTCCCAGCTACTTGGGAGGCTGAGGCAAGAGGATCATTTGAGGGTTTGAGGTTGCTGTGAGCTATGACACCAGGGCACTCTACCAAGGGCAAAAAAGTGAGACAGACAAAAAAAAAAAAAAAAATATATATATATATATATATATATATATATATATATGCTGGTTATCTGTTGGTCTTTGTGTTATGGTTACTTATAAAAATCTTTGACATGCTATTTTTCCGTAATGATCATTATTGATTTAAACAATAAGAAAATCCAATAAGTAATTTTTTTTTTTTTGAGACAGAGTCTCCTTTTTGTCTCCCTCAGTAGAGTGCTATGGCATCACAGCTCCCAGCAACCTCCAACTCTTGGACTTAAGCAATTCCTTTGCCTCAGCCTCCCAAGTAGCTAGGACTACAGGCACCTGCCGCAATGCCCAGCTATTTTTTTGTTGCAGTTGTCACTGCTGTTGTAGCTGGCTGGGGCTGAGTTCGAACCCTCCATCCTGGGTATTTGTGGGGCCTGCGCCCTACTGACTGAGCCAGAGGTGCCACCCAATAAGTAATTTTTAATTATAAAATATATATATATTTATAGCCAGGTGTTGTGGTAGGTGGCTATAGTGCCAGTTACTTAGGAGGCTGAGGCAAGAGGATCATTTAAGCCCAAGAGTTTGGGGTTGCTATAAGCCATGACTCCACAGCACCCTACCAAGGGTGACAGGGTGAGAATGTGTCTCAAAATAATAATAATAAAAAGGGCTCGGTGCCTGTGGCTCAAGCGGCTAAGGCGCCAGCCACATACACCTGAGCTGGTGGGTTCGAATCCAGCCCGGGCCCGCCAAACAACAATGACGGCTGCAACCAAAAAATAGCTGGGCGTTGTGGCGGGCGCCTATAGTCCCAGCTACTTGGGAGGCGGAGGCAGGAGACTCACTTGAGCCCAGGAATTGGAGGTTGCTGTGAGCTGTGATGTCACAGCACTCTGCCCAGGGCAACAGCTTGAGGCTCTGTCACAATAAATAAATAAATAAATAGCCAATGAGATGGATGGAGTGGGTAAAGCACGCCGGCTGCAGGGACACAGCTGCGCCTCATTACACGGGCAGGCCTTCCTGAGTCCTCGGGGCTCCATGGCTTTGTCAGAAATGGCACTCCACCCAGAGTGATCTGTGACTCTTGGGAGCTCAGGCCCACACCTGAGCTCACATTAGAATGACCCAGAGGGCAGCTCTGGGAAAGTGCCCAGAAGGGTCAACTTGTACTTGGGACCAAGATCCCCCAGGGAGGCTGCACTGGAGCACCGGGAGAAAGGTTTTGGCCTCTCAGGATACACAAACGTGTTTGAAAGCTCTGGTTTGCTCCATGGAGAGTAGTGGCCAAACCTTGGCGTGGGATGAGAGAGAGGTCAGAGCCGGCACATGCCCTCCAGTGAGTTGTTGCCATGTCACCGCATGCTAAGTTTGGAACTGTGAACACATGGCCCTCCTCATACCGCACCAGGAGTCTCCTGGGACGGGTCCCACCAACTCCAAGGGGGCCGCTGACCCCGGGCTTGAGTCCACCCTCCATGCTCCCGAGCTCATGCCCACACCCAGCATCGCTCCAGGGGTATGGAGGGGAGCCTGCCACCCAGAACACTCCAGATCCTGGGCCTGTAGACCTCAGCCCTCCTGCTCCAGGGACCCAGCCTCCTCCTGCCTTGTCACATGCCCAGTGCCAGCACGAGGACTGCTTCTCCCCACAGATGGGGCAGAGGGCAGCATATGCCCAGCTGGGCAGCCATTCAGAGAAACCCTCCGCTAAGGGCACGTCACAGGGCCTGTAGCCGGCAGACTCGAGGGCTGCGACCAAGCCTCAGGAGTATCTGGGAAGCAGGCTGAGCAAGACCCCAAGACCAAGGAACCCAGCCCAGCCTACATGACCTGCACTGCTGCCCGGACCCAAGTGGACCTGAGCTGCACAGGAAGCACTGGTCACAGCAGATCCCTCTGCCAGGCTGAGGGCAGCAAACAGGCTTCCTTGGGCCAGTAAGAGCAGGCCTTTTGTGGCTCCAGGCTCCCGGCCACCAGGACGCCACCCAGATATAGGGTTGGCCTATGCCACTACTGCTGATGCCACCGCCCTTGATATCTTGGTAGACAGCTCTGTCACTACCAGCATCCTTTTGGCAAGACCATGATAATCATCTTTGCCACCTGTGGGACCACAGCCTGTGAGACTGGTGCCACCTAGCAGGCAGTGAGGACATGAGGCCACTGGGCCTGGGACGCAAAGGCACCCTGCTCTGAGATAATGGTGCCAAATGAACAGATGCCAGCAGCGACCCAGGAAGGAGGCCGAGGTGGAGCTGAGTATGGCCTGGGCTGGGGCTCTCCAAGCGCCAGGCAGGGCCTGGCTGCCATATGAAGAGTCCTGGACCGTAGGCCCTTCCCTAGTGCTGACACATGGGGGGCGAATTCTCTTTTTTAAAGCCTTAGAGAAACCTGCCCCCAAGGAAGCACAGGTCTCTGAGCTAGTTATGCCACAGCTGCTGCCCAGTAGGCCCCAGACTCAGCCAGGAACAGCCCTTCCCACCACCAGTGGGCAGCAGGGGCCCTGGTGGGTCCTCTGGGCATGGCTGCCACACCCTTGTTCACTGCCGCTAGGCAGAATTATGGACCCTGCAGGAGGGTTGGATGACAGCCAGCATGAAGACAGGGCCCAAATCAAACCTGAGGGCAATTCTCCTGGAACCATGGCAGCAGCCATGGGGGGTCAGGCTCAAGCACTGGGGAGAGGCCCCCACATCAGAACCACGTCCTTCAGGCTTCAGGTGGGAGCTGGACGGGGTGGTAGCGTCATGGGCCTCTCCAGGCGGCTCCTGCTGCCCTGAGAGATCACAGACGGGTCCAACCAGCCAGACTGTTCTTTGATACCACATTTGTTCACAAGCCAATCACACCTGGGCCTGGGAGGCAGGTGCGCACCCGCCCCTCCTCTCCCCTGCCGTCTGCCCCGCAAGGGGCTCTTTGATGGAGTCTTTTGTTCAGTTTTTCAAACGAGAGTCTCAGGTGCAGAAGAGCTCAGCACAGCTCCTGCACAAGGATGACACACAAATGAGAGTCTTCTGCATAGCCTTTCCTATTTTCCTTTCCTTTTTTTCTTTTCTCTTTCTCGTCTTTTCTTTACATTTTTTCAGTCTAAATGCTTCACACTATATTAACTTTGACTTTATTATTAGAGAAATCTGCCAGAACGTGATGGGCAGGGGTCTGGTTTCAGTGATCCGTCCTGGAATTTGACCTGCAGGCTTAGGGCTCTTTTCACTTGGGGAAATTTAACTCTATTTTTTACATCGGTCTTTTCCCTGGAAGCCCCTCCCGAGGCCATCTGTTCTGCTGAGTCTATTTCACTTCCCTTGTGCTTATCCCGTCTTCCTCATAAATGCCCTCCTATCTCCACCCCACTCTGGAGAATCTCCCCAATTGGTCTTCCAGAGCACGAGCTCACATTCCATCAGATTCCATCCTGCTTCTTGCAGGTGACTGTCCTGTGCGAGTGAGGGTGCAGAGGAGTCAGCGTTACTTACTACCGGGGCTCCCTCCACCAGTGGCATCCTGCTCTAGGGGTTTCCAAGGAGGAAATGAGTCCCTGCAGAGGAGACCGTGCACTTGTAAAAGGCAGGCTTAAGAGGCTGGAGCCCCAGCAGGCATAGTAGAGTTGGCCTCATGAGCCTACAGACTCGTCACCAGGCAGTGGTGGGTGCCAGATATCACCCCTGGCAGCCGCAGGGGACACAGCCTCCACAGGCCAGACAGCTCTAGGTCCCCGAGTCCCTGTGGTGGACAGTAGCCCCTGTGGTGTCAGCATCCTTACAACATCTCAGAAGCCACCGCCTCCAAGGCACATGGTGACTAATCAGGTCGGGTGGCTCCCCACGTGCCCAGGCCCTGTCAGGCTGCCCCAGGAGGTAATCATGGGGCCCTGGCAGGGTGGGAGAGCATCTTGGCTGGGCCAGAGAGCTTCTGGAATGCTCCGAAGTGCTGGAGGCTGTGAGCCACAGGCAGGAGCTCACTGTGCTCCTCCACACAGGGACTTCCCAGGGAGGTTTGGATCTGCAGCCTGTGGGTAGAGGAAGCCACGGCCTAACTGACCACTGGGAAGCATGAGAAAGGCCAGAGCTGAAGGCAGGAGGCAGGTCACACAGGGCCGTCTTCTCTGCAGCACCAGCGGGCCCAGCTCGAGGTCAGACTTCAGCACAGCCCTGCGCCCTCCCCAGGAATGAGGGGGCTCTGGGCTCTGAGTGTCCACTGCCCACCACACAGGTGCCCATCTGGCCCTGCCCAGGACCATTGGTCAGTGACTCTCAACAGACCCAGGGAGAAGCCAGATTGGCCCAGGACAGCCCTTGCCAGAGTGACTCGAGGCCCGGGGATTGGACGCTCTGAGGGGAGCTGGCGGGAGAGGCTGTCGGGAGCAGGATGGGGCTGGGCTGGTTTTGGCACAGGGGGTTGGTCACATTATAGACAGTAGACAGTAAGAAATAATTATTTTTGGGCTCAGTACCAGGAAAACTAGTTTTCCAAATTAACCCAGGGAGAGCCATGAATCCACATTTCACAAAATGCTGTTACGATCCATAAACCTGACACAGTTGGCTCCCAGCCCCTCCCCCTCCAACCTCTCATTGGACACCAGCATCTATTACTTTAAATGCCTCCCCAGTTACTAGGACAAGACTGGGCTGTAACTGAAACACAGAAACAAAGGGAGCAGAGGTGGGAGTGTATCCACACCCCCACCCCGCCCGTGGCAGGACCACGATGTGCATCCCTTGGCCACAAGGAAACACTGAATCCCGTCACTTCCCCGCTGACATGGGCTCAGCTGCACCACTCTTTCGGCCAACAAGTGGTGACCAAAGCCCTCCAAGAAGGACATACCTCGATCGCTTCTCGGCCTTTTGGCTAAGATCAAGTGAAGGACATACCTCGGCATGGCCAGTCTAGGCCCCACCAGCACCTACAGACCCCGGTGGGGATGGGCACCCCTCAGCCAGATGGTTCTCATTTTAACTCTTCTCCTGACTGCTCAGGGTAGCCCTGAGCCCTACCTCACACCATACGTAAAAGGCTCACGTGGATCAGACCCTAAGCATGGCAGCCAGACTTGTAAACTACCTATAAGAATGTCTTTATAACCTTGGAGATGGGACACAAAAAGGACTAATGTAAAACTTAAAAACTGATAAATTGGATTTCATGAAAATTTAAACCTAAACTTCTTCTGAGGACACCATAAAGAACCTGAAATGGCAGCAAGTAGCCACGAAGGCCTCTCACAGCTCAGCAGAGACGACCCAGCCACCTACAGAGAAAGTTAGACACCATAGAAGAGGATGTGTGAGGTCCTGTAATCCTCGGGTGGGGAAATGCCGCCCAAACCCCATGAGCTGCTGATGTGCCAGTGATGACCATGCCCAGAGCCAGAACCACATGGCAGCCGGACCTGCTCTGCTGGTGGGAAGGCGGGCGGCACCCCTGCCCAGAAAACTACCTCTGCTATTGCCCGCCTGCCGCACAGCCCAACCAAGCCGATGTGTGAGTGGACCTTCCTGGAGACGTCACTGGCGACAGTGAGAAGCCGAACACAGCCACGACCATCCTCCCAGTGGGGCTGTGCTGAAGTCTGTCCCGCCCTGAGAACCTGCCCCATTAGAGGGGGTGGTGGCCTCCCAGCTGCCAGGGTCCATCTGCCAAGTGAGGAAGCCCAGCCCAGAACTCTAGACGTTCTAGTCAGGAATCAGCTCTGAGGCTGAGGTCAATTACACACAGGCTCCAGGGAACTCCCTGGGGATGGAAATGTTCTGTAGTTTATGGTGACTTGTGCAGGCACAAATGTGTCCAGACCATTGAACTGTGCACTTAAAATGAGTGCATTTTGTTGTTTGTATCAGTAAAGCTGATTTTAAAAACTGCCCATTCATCTCTCCATCTGGCTCCTCTGTTAGGGCTTAGGGGAACCTGTGTGGTCGCTGTGCCTCCTGTAATCCTGGACCCCAAACATGCCTGCAGCCTGAGCTTTCACCACAATCGCCACAGTACAAATCTTTGGGGGCTTTCCAGGACGAATGAGACGCCATCTGAGGGCAGAGCCCAATCCTGCTGGATTGGGGTCCAGGCTCTGCACTCCTCGGCCAGGTCGTGCCCACCCTAGCTGGCCTGCCCCTCCCTAGCCAGCCCCCCAACACACACACCACAACATGAGCCCCAGCCACGGCTCAGGGCCTGCTATCCCCCAGGTGGTCCTCATCATCAGCGGGAATCTGAGCTTCCTGAACTGGCTGACCATCGTGCCCAGCCTCGCCTGCTTTGACGACACCGCCCTGGGGCCCCTGTTTCCATCCGGGCCACGCAGCCTGAAGGGTCAAGTCCTGAGGGTGCAGCAGGAGGAAGCCCAAGGGGCCCGGCCGCAGCCCAGCTTCGGTAGGTGGGCAAGGACCGTGGGCTCCCAGGTGGGGAGCAGTCACTGCTGTGTGGGGACATGTGTCCTCCCTGGGGTCCAGGCTGGTGAGGTCAGGGCACTGCTACCCTAAGCAAGCCACAGCTGGGCCTCCCAGAGAGCTTCTGTCAGGGCTCAGCCTCCACTCCTGTTTCGAAAGATGCCCTCAGCTTGGGGACCAGGGGCTGTGAGTAGAGGCCCTCCCAGCTCTTCAGCGGGGAGTCACAGCCTCAAGCACCTCCCTCAGTGGCTGGGAGCTTGGAGGGGTCAGACAGCAGCCAGGGTCTTACAGGGGACAGGCTGGAGAGGGCTTAGCACTAGGCAGAAGCTCATCACCCCTCTCGGCCCAGGTTGTGTGGTGCGACGGGCAGTCAACCTCTTGCTGGGCATCCTTGTGGCCTGGCTCAGCATCCCTGTGGTCCTAAACTTGCTGAGCTCCAAGCAGGTCATGAACACCTCCTTCAGCTCTCTCAGGATCGTCAACACATATGGGGCCTTTGGAAGGTACGGGGCTGGGGTTGCCAGGAGTGTCTCCTCACTTCCCGGATCATCAGCCCTAAGGGAAGCCCAGGGGGAGACTCAGCCCTGCACAGCCACACTGGTGGCATGTCAGAGGGGTGGGGGCTGGATGGGCTCCCTTGTAACCCTGGGCCTCCTGTGTGACCCCAGGGGGAATGGGGTGATGTGGGTGAGCGGCAGGAGGTCAGTGAGGAGACCACAGGGCAGGGCTGCGTCCACAGGGGTCCTGGGTGGACAGCACAAGCTCCCACACTGGGTCTGGGGGCAGTTGCCACTCACAGTGTACCAGGCACGTGTGGGCTATTCTTGGTCCTAGCCTTGGGAGGCAGGGCCCAAGGTCACCAGGAAGAGCTGGGAGCGCCTGACCACTCCTCGAGCCATGTCTCAGAGTCCAGGTGCCCTCCCTGCCCTGGGGCCAGCACCTCGATGTTGGTCACTCCCAGAGTGACCTCTGGTTCCCCAGCTCCTGTTTGCTGAACAGCCTCCGCCTCCCTTGTGCCCTCCCCAAGCTGCTGGAGATGGTTGGAGGCATGTGCTGGCTGGGGCTGGGTGTCTGGGGCCCACTCAGTGACCCCAACCAGAGTGTGGGCTGGGGGACAGGGTGGGCAGCCAGCAGCGCTGCAGGGAGAGGGGGCGTGGTGGAGACCCACCGCCTGATTGCATCTCTGCACAGCATCACCAAGGAGCGAACAGAGGTGATCCTGCAGGGCACAGCCAGCCCCAACGCTAGTGCTCCTGATGCCGTGTGGGAGGACTATGAGTTCAAGTGCAAACCAGGGGACCCCTGGAGACGGCCCTGCCTCATCTCCCCCTACCACTACCGCCTGGACTGGCTTATGTGGTTTGCAGCCTTCCAGGTAAGTTCATCCCCAGTGGACACTGCCCTGCCCTTGCACACACTCTCTGCTTTCCACCTGGGCGTGCCCTGATGCAGGCACTGGTCACTCCAGTGCCACAGTGGGGAAGGCCCAGGCCCCAGAATACCCACCAAGGAGGCTGGTGAGGAAGTAGGCTGCTGAGACAATCCTGCCTGAGCCCACAGGACACCCAGCCCAGCCTAGGTAGGGAGGCTGATCCAAGAGCTCCCACAGCTCCCGCAGGGCTCTGGTTAAGGAATCCCTAGGGCTGTGATAGGTAAGATAGCAGGACTTGGTGTCTAGTCCTGCCCACCAGCCCTTCAAGGTGACCTCACCCATCCCATCTTAGCTGTGAAGGAACCAAGATGTAGCCTGCTCCCAAGTAGCTGGCTCCTAGGCAGGGGAGTGATCCACAGACACAGAGCCCCCAGAGATGTGGGCCCTAGGAGAGCCCCCTGCAGGACAGCTGGACACACTGAAGTCAGGGCTCCCAGAGGCCAGGAGGATAAACTTACAGTGCCAGTGACTGGCTGGCCAGTGCAGGTAGAGGACACAGCCCGACATGGCTGTCTCCACCCCCGTCTTCTCCTCCCCAGACCTACGAGCACAACGAGTGGATCATCCACCTGGCTGGCAAGCTCCTGGCCAACGACCCCACCGCCCTCTCCTTGCTGGCACTCAACCCCTTCTCTGGCAGAGACCCCCCCAGGTAGGACTGCCTCCCAGAGCGGGAGCCCTTCCCCAGCACCTTCCTCAAAGCCACACTCTGTCCGGCCCTCAACGTTGCCCAACCTCAGGGCCGGTGGTAGCCTCTGAGCAAGGCTGGCCCAACTCTCGCCCCTGTGACCTCCATCCAAACCTACCGCAGCCAAGTAAGCAAAGGTCAGAACAGCTACCGTGGAGCCCTGGCTAAAGTCCCAGGGCGAGCGCACAGGCCTTTGTTGAAATGTGCCCCACATGCTCTCTCTGCACCCGGTCTGCAGGATCCACGGACAGGAGACCTCAGGGGGAGGCCAGAGGACATGGTGAGGGTCGTAGAGAACTGGGCTGGGCGGATGCCTGCAGACCCCATGGAGTGGTCATGGCCAGTGTGGGAGACAGGGCCTGTGGTCTGGCCTGTCCCAAGCAGAGCCCTCCCAAGGAGGCAGCCACGTGGGGTCAGAGACTCACAGAAGTCAGATGGTGGGCAGCCGAGGAGGAGTGTGTGGCCGACATCCCCAACTTTCCAGACTCCTTTCTGGGGTCTGGGGGTCAGGAGAGGAGAGCAAGGGTTCCTGGAGACTGTATGGTAAAGACCTGTAGGACAGCTGGGAAGTGACTCTGGAGAATCCCCTCCCAGGAGGGGAGCAGGAGTCTGGCCTGCCCTCCGCTGTGGGCCTGGGGAGGGGTATTAGAGGGAGATTTAGGTACAATGAGTGCATGGCGGGGATGGAAGTGGGGCTGGGAGCATGGTGGGATGGGCACGGGTGAATGGATTCCCCCCAAGTAGCATCCTTTGCAGACCTGGAGGTGGGCACTCTGAACATTTGTGTCACCTACCCCTGGCATGGGTTAGAATTTAGCAGTGACCCGGAGGTCTGAGAACAGAGTAAAGCCACCGGCCAGCTTGTTCCCCTCCCCAGTGCTACCCTGTCAGCCTTGGCTCTGACAGAACACGCCATTCCTGGCTCTCCCTCCAGGAAGCCTTGCTGGGAGCCAGGACAGCTGCACCCGGGAGTCATTCTCAGCTGTCTGGAGGCCTCAGAGCTGGCAGGCAGGATGGGGAGGGGCCGAGGGTCTACAGAGGCAGTGGAGCAGCTGCACCCCAAGTCTCACCAGTGATGCGCCCAGAGCCCTTCCCCTGGGGGCATGGGGAGGGGGCTTCCCTCCACATAGGCCAGGCCTCAGGGCACCCCTTCCTCCTGGTACCTGTTTAGCCAGAGCCGCCTTTCTGTTAAATGCCATGTGGCCACCAGCAAACCTGGAGGTGGGCAAAGAATGGCTGCACAGTATAATCACCTGAGGCACACATTCTTCCCCAGCCAACTCACCCTTCCAGGTTCAACATGGGTTTCCTGTTACTGTCCTCTGGCTTGGCAGCCCCAGGTGAAAATTTACAGTAAGACTTGGCCAGGCCCCTGTCTTAGTGTTGAAATGCCCTCATCCCCTGCAGGGGTCTGTGCAGGTGACTCCAGAGCCCCTGTGCCAGCACTCAGCCCAGACTGCAGCCTTCTCAGCAGCTGGGGTTCCTGCAGCTGGCTTGGAGGAAGTTTTGCAGTTGTAGGCCCAGAGCACAGCCTCAGCCAGGAGGTGCTCAGAGAAACAGTTAAGTCCGAGCAATTTCAGGTGGATGCCAAAATCTTACCTAAAATGAATGGATATCATGAAAATTGAGACGTGAAAATCAGTTAATCTTTTATGTGAACTGGTAATGAATTATACTTAGGGGAAATATTTAAAACATCTGAAATATTTAAAATTGCCACAGAGCGCATATTCCTCTGCCCTGTCTTCGTTCTGCATATTTTGTATTGCATCATGTCAAAGTGTGAACTGATCATGACCCAACCGTGGACCTGGCTGTGGACTATCTGTGGCCTGACCATGGGCCTGTATTTAGTTCATCCAAAGTGAGACTCTGTCTCAAAAAAAAACAAAAGGCTTCCACATCTGAGAAGATGAAATAAATGCTTATCCCTGTTCCTCGCACTAAATACAACTAACGATGCTGAATATGACATATAAAACAAAGATAGGAAGACTCTGAGAAGTAGAAAAAGGAAAGCTCACCAGTAGAAGACACAAAACCCAAGCAGAATACTACTAAGTAGGGTGAATTTCTGGATTTTATTTCTGCTTCACTTCCTAGGTTTGGAGATAAGGATGGCAACTTGGTGATACCAGTAAATGTAGACCAAAAATGCCCCCCAACAAAAGCCTTCTCTCTCTGGCTAAAGGAACAGAAAGGAGCAGCCTAGCAAGATAAGAAACTTCCAGAAAATAATCACTCTACTCTAGCCAAACACCCCAGAAAAAACTGTAGCCCACCACACCAGCAAGATCAGGCGGGAAGCCTGGACTCAACTCTGAACAGGCTATAAGGAGGTGCCTACCCCTAGCTAGGGTGCAGTCAGAGGAGGCTGACAAGAAAGATGAGATTTTCATCCTAGTGGGCAATAATGAGCCCCCTTATATAGGGTCTGTGGAGACTATGTGAGAGCCTAGACTTGTACCCAGACTCAGCAGTACTGAGGTGCTCTTCCTGCTCCCCCTAGAGTGGTAGGTACTAGGGGAAAGTCAGGATGCCTAGTGCTGAGCCAGAACTTTCACCCTACCCAGCAGTAGCAAGGAATACTCACTTATGTGTCAACTAGAGTGCTGTCCCCCTAGCAGTAGCAAGGAGGGACCCCACCTTCCTCTACCAGCATGGTGTCAGAAGGAGCCACCCAAAACAGGATTTAAATAAGATATAAACTCTCATAACACAATACCAAAAATATTCAGTTTTTAATTAAAAAATGACTTCCCACATGAAGAACCAGAAAGATATCAAACTGAACTTTAAAAAGATAATAATAGATAACAACCAAGATGGCAGAGACATTTAGAGTTATCTCACAAAGATTTTAAAGCAGCCATTGTAAAAGTGCTTCAGTTAGCAATGATAAACACAACACAAGTTTTTAAAACATAGTCTCAGCAAATAAATAAAATATTTTAAAAAGAACAAAATGTAGCTGGGTATTTTGGTGGGCACCTGTAGTCCCAGCTACTTGGAAGGCTGAGGCAAGAGAATTGCTTAAGCCCAAGAGTTTGAGGTTGCTGAGAGTTGTGACACCACGGCACTTTACTGAGGGTGACACAGTGAGACTCTGTCTCAAAAAAAAAAAAAAAAGAAAGAAAGAAAGCAGGAGTGAATGTATTGAAATCAGATAAAGTAGACTTCAGTGCATAGAAAATTATCAGAGGCAAAGATGTAACATAATGATTGGTCCACCAGGGTGGCACCTGTGGCTCAGTGAGTTGGGCACTAGCCCCATATACCAAGGGTGTCGAGTTCAAACCTGGCCCCGGCTGAACTGCAACAAAATAAAAATAGCCGGGCGTTGTGGTGGGCACCTGTAGTCCCATCTACTTGGGAGGCTGAGGCAAAGAGAATCGCCTAAGCCCAGGAATTGGAGGTTGCTGTAAGGTGTGTGACGCCATGGCACTCTACGGAGGGCAATAAAGTGAGACTCTGTCTCTACAAAAAAAAAAAAAAAGTGATTGGTCCACCAGGTAGACACAGCAACCCAAAGTGTGTACACTAAGCACAGAGCTCCAAAGTATATGAAGAAAAGTCAGAACTAAAAAGAGAAATAGATATATCCACAACTATAGTTGGATATGTTAACACCCTTCTCAACAATTGATAAAATAACTGGATGGAAAATCAGCAAGAATGTTGAACACAACAATGCAGCAACCAAAAGAACCTAATTGACATTTATACAATATGCCACCCATTGAACCAAATGAAATGAGAAGTATAATACATCAAAATTTATGGGATACAGTTAAAGTAACGGTGAAAGGGAAAGCACTAAATGCTTACATTAGAAAAGAGGAAAGATCTCAAATCAATAACCTAAGCTCAGCCAGATGCACCGGCAGAACAGCTATGCGGGAGGCTGGAAGTGGGAGGGTTATTTGAGCCCAGGAGTTCTAGGCCAGCCTGAAGAGTGAGACCCTGTCTCTTAATAATAATCTAAGCTCAAGATTACATCATAAACTAGAAAAAGAAGAGAAAAACCCAAAACAAGGAAGAAAATAATAGAGAGTAGAAAAAACATTGAAAACAAAACCATAGAGGAAAATCAATGAAACAAAGAGGTAATTCTTTGAAAGACCAATAAAATCAGCAAACCTTTAATAAGAATGATAAAGACAAAATTGCCAGTATCAGAAATGAAAAAGGAGACATCACTACAGACCCTGCCAGTCATAAAAAATAATAATAATAAACAATGATAAGAGAATGCTGTGAACAAATGTACACATATAAATTTTACAACTTAGAGGAAATAGACCAGTTTCTCAAAAAAACAAACTATCAAAACTCACCTAGCATGAAATAGGCAGTTTGAATAGCCCTATAAGGAGTAAGGAAATTGAATTTGTAATTTAAAACTTCCAAAAAGAAATCTCTAGGCCTTGAGGAATTCTATGCTTAAAGAAGAATTAACATTAGGCTGGGCATGGTAGCGCACGCATATAATCCTAGCACTTGGAAGGCTGAGGCAGGTGGATTGCCTGAGCTCACTGGTTTGAGACCAGCCTGAGCCAGAGCAAGTCCTCATCTCTAAAAATAGCCAGGCATTGTGGCAGACACCTGTAGCTGAGGCAAGAGAATTGCTTAAGCCTAAGAGTTTGAGGTTTGCTGTGAGCTGTGATGCCACGGCACTCTACCGAGGGTGACAAAATAAGACTCTGTCTCAAAAAAATTGTGGCAGGCTTCTATAGTCCCAGCTACTTGGGAGACTGAGGCAAGAAAATCATTTAAGCCCAAGAATTTGAGGTGGCCATGAGCTATGATGCCACAGCACTCTATCAAGGGCAAAAAGGTGAGATTCTGTCTCAAAAAAAAAAAGAAGAAGAAGAAGAGAAATTAACATCTATTTTACATAGTCTTTTCCAGAAAATAGAAGAGAAAATGTCTAAATTATATTATGAAGCTAGTGTTTCTCTGATACCAAAGCCACACAAAGATACTACAAAAGAAAATTACAAACCAAAGTCAGAAGATACAAGATCAGCCTTCAAAATTCAATTATATTTTTTGTTTTTCAGATCTACCTGACCAAGGCATTTTATAAATGCCTTTCTTCGTTTTTTATTTATTTTTGTTGTTGTTGTTGAGACACAGTGCCACCCTATGCAGTGGGCGTGGTAACTCACTGCAACCTCTGACTCGGGCTGTGGGTATCCCGCTGCCTCAGCCTCTGCAAGCCGCTGGGATTACAGGCGCTCACCGTAGCGCCCGGCTGGGTTTTTCCATTTTTTTCATGAGTCGGGGTCTCACTCTCACTCAGGCGAGTCTTGAACTCCTGAGCTCAAGCAATTCTCCCTCCTCAGCCTTCCCACAGTGCTGGGATTACAGGCGTGAGCCACCATGCCCGGCCCTCCTCCTGCTAAAATCATAATTTTAAATTGCTGCATTTTTGTAATACTGTGTAGTTATACCTATGTAATTACTGTATTCTACCCTCTTTGTGTGTGAGATAAGAGGAACTCAGAGAACCCGTTTAGGCAGCTGGTGTGGAGACAGGCACCCAGACTTGCATCTCATGTTCTCATTCTGTCCCTGTAAGAAAGCAAAATGCTCAGTACAGTCAGAGCCTTGCCAAAGCTTTACACAGGGCATTATAATAGTAACAATAATGACTAATAAGTATTCATGGTCCATGACAAATGAACATATGCCATTAATTATCTTAATATATTAGACATATTAGTAATTAGTAATGCACAGAAATATTCATGCAAATGTATTATTAGCCTGTGTTGAGGACAGTTGCTAGACCGAATCTAGTATTTTGATTGAATTTCTATGTACTGTCAGTGAACACATGCACATACTCCCTCCAAAAGTAAAAGTTTTTTGAGACAGAGTCTCTACTCTGTTGCCCCAGCTGAAGTGCAGTGGCATCATCGTAGCTCACTGCAGCCTCCAACTCCTAGGCCTAAGTGATCCTCCCATCTCAGCCTCCCAAGTGCCCATGCCCAGTTAAGAACCTCCAAATTTATGTACAGATTTACTCCAATTCCTATCAAAACCCCTTTTATAGATAAGGACAAGTTATTCCAAATTTCATATGGAAAAGTAAAGGAAATAGAATAGCTAAAACCATTTTGAAAAATAATAACATGGAGGAACCAGTCTACTCAGTTTCAAGATGTGGAACTACCATCATCAATACAGCATGGCACTGGCAGAGGGTTAGACACACAGACAGATGGGACAGAACAGAACCCACAGTATACTTACCCAGATACGCCCAGCTAATTCTAACAAGAGTGAAAACAAGCAGAAGACAGATTCTAACAAGTGACACGGCAGCAGTTGGGCATCCAAAGGGAAGACCAAAAACCCTTCGACCCAATTTCACACCTTACACAGATTAACTGACAATGGATTATGCACCTCAGTGTAAGATATAATAAAGCAGTAAACTCTTAGGAAAAAAATAGGAGAAAATCTTTGGGATTTAAGGGTAGACAAAGGCTTGATAATAAAAGGATGATCCATAAAAGAAAAATTTGGTAAATTGGACTTCATCAAAATTAAAACCTGCTCTGTAAAAGACCTTGTTAAAAGGATTTTTTAAAAATCTATGACTGAGGGGTGGCACCTATGGCTCAGTGAGTAGGGCGCCAGCCCCATGTACCGAGGGTGGCGGGTTCAAACCCAGCCCCAGCCCCACTGCCAAAAGAATAATAATAATAATCCAGGACTGGGAGAAAATATTTGCAAAGCATATATCTGACAAAGAACTAAAATCTAGGATATATAAAGAATTTTCAAAACTCAACAATAAAACAATCTAACTAGAAAAATGGGCACTAGATGTGAAGAGGCATTTCACCAAAGAAGAGAGACACACGGCAGAGAAGCACCTGAAACACATTTGTCAGCCATTAGAGAGATGCAATGAGGTCACTACACACCTATCAGAATGTAAGATAAAAATTCGTAAAAACACCAAAGGCTGGCAAACATGCCAAGAAATGAGATTGCTCACGTGTTGCTGGGGGTGGAGGGGAGGTAAAATGGTCCAGACGCTCTGGACGGCCGGCAGTGTCGAAAAAAACAAACTGCGGCTGCTGTGTGACCCAGCAATTGCATTCATGAACATTTAACCCACAGAGATGCAAACCTGAGTTCATGCAAAAACCTAGCACAAATGTTTGTAGCTTTAACAGCCCAGCTCTGGACACAGCCCAAGGGTCCTTCAGCAGGTGAATGACTAAACACGCTGGGTGCATTTGCACCATGAACACTGCAGTCGCCAACGAGAAACGAAGCATTGATATGCACTTCCTGGAGAGACTGGACCCACAAAAGATCGCCCAGGGAAGAAGAGCAATTTCGAAGGTCGCACTGGGCTGGAGTCTACTTATAAAACAAAGTGACAAAAGCAAAGCAGATGAGAATTGCAGAGGCTGAGGAAAGGTGGGCTGGAGCCTGGGAGAAATGGGTGCGCTGTGTCTAGACGATGGATGTGTCCCTGCCGGGCCTGGCTGGAATCTCCTAGATGTCACCAGTAGAATCCAGTTTTAAAAAGGAGCTGAAAGAGCTCCTATTTTAATCACTGTCTGGGATCCCTTGGGGACAGCATCACGGCCCTCCCTGGGAGCCAAGGCCCCTTGCCCAGTGACCTGTCAGCACAGAAGGTTCTGCTCTTTCCAAACTGCAGTCCCAGCTCCGGCCATCTCCTTCCTGCCGCCCAGGGACCACAGCCCCTTGGGTGTGAACAAACACTGTCCAAAAGCGTGAGTGTGCAGCCCACCCCGAGAGGCCCCTCCCCTTGCATATGGCACGGCTGAGGCCCCAGTCTAGGGAGAAGAGGCTGGGAGGGTCCTTGCTGCCTTAGAAAGTCCAGCAGATTGTGCCCGGATCACGCTGTCTCTGTATCTGGCTGTGTCCCCACACTGGTTGCTGCTTCTCCACACAGCCCAGGGGCCAAGGAAAGAGCCCAGTGACCTCAGGGCAGTGGACAGTGAGCAGAGAGCCCCCAGCCGCATGACCTGCCCTCCAGCTCCACTGGGGGCCCTCTGTCCTTCTCCCTTTCTCAAGGGTCCTAGCCCCCACCCTCAAGGACTCTGCTTTCTCATTCTCAGCTCTTCTAGGAGAGAGGGTGTTCACTCAGATCCAGCTACCACCCTCATCTCCACCCCGTCCCTGCCTGAGGGACACAGTGTCCCGCAGCAGCCCTTGCCTGGCATCAGGGATGCAGCCCTGGGCCTCCACACAGCCCCCAGGAATGCAGCTGCATGCATCTCTGGAAGCCTACGCATGTCTGTTTTATGTCTAAACCTCTGGTGTCAGTCCTGACCCTGGCCTGACCATCCTCACCCACCTGCTCCAGTGGATCTGGAGGGGACAGTCAGCTTCCAGCTTCTGCAAAACTGGGAGGGCAGCAGCAGGGTGACCCCGGACCAGACAGAGAGGGCGTCCCACCCTGAGAAAATCCCAGATCCTCAGCAGGCCCAATTAGAGCTCTGGATGGGGGGGGGGGGGGGGGTAGGTTGTTGGGCCACGAGAGGTCAATCAGGGAGCACACAGGGCTGGGTCCTCCACCAGAAAGGCCCCCAGCACCACCACGTCTCAAGCAGAGCCCTGGAGTTGCCCCCAGGGGCTACAGGGCTGGCCTACTAATCGCCCCCGACCCCGTGGGCTCCAACCACTGCCCGCCCCTCTTGGTGCCTTGTGCCAGGATCTGCCAGCATACAGAAGCTGTACCTGCCCAGCTTGCAGCATGGGGGTCACCTGAGGCCTCATGACCGGCCTTGTGGCCCCTCCTGGGGTGGAGAGGTGGAGGTGTGGCCCCTGAGGGGTCTCCTTTCCCAAAGCCCATCCGAGTTCAGGCCCTGGCTCTGCAGGGAGCCTCCTGCATGGCCAGCTCAGCCTGCTATGGACCTGCCCAGGGCCCGTCAGCACTGCTAGGGCTCCTGTGGGTGACCCCACAGAGGCTTAGAGGGCCTGGGGGGTGGCTCTCCTGACTGACATGCTGCCCTCTGCAGGTGGGTCCGAGGAGAGCACTACAGATACAAGTTCAGCCGCCCCTGGGGGAGACACGCCGCTGAGGGCAAGTGGTGGGCCAGGAAGAGGATTGGCCCCTACTTCCCCCCACTCAGCCTCCAGGACCTGGAGGGTTACTTCAGGTCACGGAAGTGGCCATGGCCAGAATCATCCAGACATGCAGCATGAACTAAAGGAGACTGGCTCGGCACCTGTAGCTCAAGCGGCTAAAGTGCCAGCCACGTACACCAGAGCTGGTGGATTCGAATCCAGCCCTGGGCCCGCCAAACAACAATGACAACTACAACCAAAAAATAAGCCGGGCGTTGTGGCGGGCGCCTGTAGTCCCAGCTACTTGGGAGGCTGAGGCAGGAGAATTCGCTTAAGCCCAGGAATTGGAGGTTGCTGTGAGCTGTGATGCCACAGCACTCTATCCAGGTTGACAGCTTGAGGCTCTGTCTCAAAAACAAGATGAAATAAAGGAGACCCCGCTGCTCTGAGTGAAGCCTCTGCCTGTGCTCCCACCCAGCTCAGTGCCACCTCCATGGGGCATGAGGGGGAAGGACAGGCAGGCAGGATCCACGCTGTCTTCCCACACGGGGGCTCCTGGGCCTGCCCACCTGTGTCCCAGGACCCTGCAGTCTCAGCCCCTTATGGAGACGCCCAGGAAGCCCCTGGCTCTGCCCTGCTCTCCCCTGCTCCTCTTCATAAAGGCACCCACCCAGCCCTCCACATGTCCCCTCAGCCTGGCCATTGCCACAGCTGTGTGACAGGCACCTGGAGACCTCCCTCAGCTGAGGCTTTGGAGGTCGGTGGGCCGGGGGTCAGCAGTGTCCTAGGGGGAGGGGCAGCCTTGACCCTTGTCTCACGCACACACATACCTCCAAGCTGGCCCCCAGGTGACCAGACCCAGTGAACTGTGGATAAACACACTTTGTCCTCCTAGGCACCCCCTCATGTGTCTGTCCTAGTTCCTTCCCCTAGTGTCCCTCCCCTCACTGTGACACTCTGCCCCCAACCTCACACCCCTGACCTCAGCAGCCATTGTGGGGGATTGGGCTAGAGCCCCACCCTGGGACCCTGCAGCTTGGTCACTACAAGTGAAACTTTTGTCATCTTTTGTCCAGGACACTTGGAGGACCCAGCTGCAATGGGTGGGTTGGTTTGAACTGAGTGAGCAGGACAGCCGCCCAGCCCGTGGCCCTGCTGGAAGGCCGTGCTCACTGCAGGAGGCCCTCCCTTCCCCTGCCTGGAGCCTACAGTGGCCTCCCTGCAGGAGGTGGGGGGAGCCAGCAGGGACATGGCAGCTCCGGCCAAGGGGCTGGCCGGTGGGCACAAGTGCTGGTCTGTGTGGAACCCCTGCGGCCTGCCTGGGGGGCAGCTGGCCCAGGTGCGAACAGAGAGACCGTGTTTGGGCCCCGGGAAACAGGGCGCCCTGTGTCTGCTGAGGGACAGACAGGCTTCAGAGGGCCCAGCCTGGAGCCAGCAAGTCTGCCCAAGGCAGTCCCATGGAGCCCACTGTCAGCCGCAGGCCTGGGCAGCCCCTCCTGAAGGCTGTCCCAGGGACGCTGCCCCTACCGCCACCCGGGGCAGCTTGGGCAAACGTCTCAGGCAGCAGCAGGAGGTACCAGAACAGTCCAAGGACCAGTACAAGGGAGAGGCTGTCACAGGGGCCCCCAAGCTCAGACTTGAGCTGAAGCTCCACCCCTGCCCTTAGGGGTGAGGAGAATGCTGCCCCTGCTCCCTGATAGGTCCCAGGCACCCCAGGGACACCTACCCACTTGATGTCCCCCTGACTGAACGGTCCTGAGAGCTGCAGCCCCAAAACAGGCTACCCCTAATGCAGGATGGGTGGCCCTGGCCCTCCCCGGGAACCCAAAAGTAGAGGGCAGAGCCCAGGGGACATCTGAAGAGGGGCAGGGCATGGGGTCCACAGGGCATTCTGAGCAGGGGCCTCACTCTGTGTCTAAGACAGATCTGCTGCCACCCTGCAGGCCATTGGTGAGGCTGTGAGCTGGGATAAGGGGCCTGGCTTCGGGGACCCCTGAAGGGCTCTAACCCATGGGTGATCTGTTCCTGCTCAGAGAGATACCCTCGTCCTGATAGGTAGACAGGTCCTGACGACAATGTGTCTGGTAGCTCTGGACACCTGTGAATATTCCTCACCCTGGGGCCATCACAGGTGACGTGAGGTCCAAGTTATGATCTGGTGCCTCAGCTGACTCGGCCTTAGAGATCTATTGGCAAACAGTGCCCAGGCCCCCACCACCAGCAACCAGCCTCTGCTGTGTGGGGGACCACAAGACCTTTGCACTGGCAGCCACGGGGCATCCACTCTGCTCCCCAACACCAGGCTGCTTCCCAGCCCCACCCCAGTGAGCAGGGGTTTCAGCCTGTGCCCAAGCAGTGGGCACTTACTGCAAGTCTGCTGGGTAAACTGCCGATCTGCTGTGAGAAACACAAACGTGACCTTTTGCTCCTAGCAACTCCAGCCTGCTTAGCAGCCGACCTCAGAGAGAAACTTCTAGAGCAGGGACCAGACGGCTGTATCCTGACCGGACTGGGCCACTTCCCTCCTCTGCTCTTCCCTGCAGAACCTTTTACACTGGGGAGTTGAGGGGGCTGCAAAGGGGGTCTGGGCTCTGCCCAGTGAGAGCACAGCCATGTCCAAGAGGCTGGGTAGGGATGGAGGTCACACACCCACTGCTCCTGGACCCCCAGGGCTGCCCACAGCATGAGCAGAGAAGGGAGCCAGGGGCCCTGACATGACCAAGGGGCTGGGAATTTAAGGACCCCTGGGTTTCCCTACCTGCTCTCCTTGAGTGGGACCCCCTGGTCCAACTGCCTTCCCTGGAGCCCCCCACAGCAGGGAGGCTGGATGCTCAGGGTGCAGTTCTGGGCCACCCTGAAGGGGCACAAGGGTATCCTGCTGTCAACCCTGTCCTGAGACCAGAAGAGGAGGAAGGTGGACGGGGAAGGCCCAGCCTCCGTGCAGCCTCTGCCCCACCAAGGGCTGCTCCCCATAGAGCACAACACCCTCCGGCTGCCAAACTCTGGATGGGGGGGGGCTGCCTTGTGATAGCAGCCGAGGCCTGGGCCACCTCATCGTACCTGGGCTCAGGCCAAGGCCTCCATGAGGAAGCCGCAGAGTCCTATGGCTGTTCCACGTTCCAGAAAGTTCTTGGGCCAACAATTCCAACATCCTCATATGATAGGATAAAACTAGGAATAGATGTACCCATTCCTCCAGTGGTAGGTTAGGAAAAGCCCATGGCTTGCTTCGTTTTCCTTGGTGAAAGATGACAAATTTACCCCCATTATCGGGAACAAGAGAAGGATATCCACTTTTATCCTGTTCAACATTTTACTGGCGTTCTAGCCACAGAAATTAATGAAGAAAAAGAAACAAAAGGAATCAGGTTGGGCACAGTGGCTCATGTCTATAATCCTAGCATTCTGGGAGGCCAAACTGGGTGGATTGCTTGAGCTCAGGAGTTGGAGACCAGCCTCAGTCAGAGCTAGACCCCATCTCTACTACAAATTGGAAAACTAGTCAGGCATTACAGCAGGCACCTACAGTCCCAGCTACTCAGGAGGCTGAGGCAGGAGGACCACTTGAGCCCAGGAGTTTGAGGTTGCCGTGACCTATGACAGCACTCTACTCAGGTGAGAGTGAGACTGTTTCTATACACCAGCAATGGAACCGAAGAGGAAGTTCAGGAAATAGTTCTCTTCACAATAGCATCCGAAGGAATAAGGTACCTCGGAATAAATTTCGCTAAGGAAATGAAAGACCCGAATAATGAGAATGACAAAACCCTGATGAAGGAAACTAGAAATGACTTACATGAAGGGAGACGTCATTCCTGATCACGGACAGTAGGACTGACACTGTCAATACGACGACACTGCTCAGCATGATCTGTGGAGTCCCTGCAACCCCACCAGCCACCCATGGCCTTGTTAATAGAAATGAAAACTCGATTCTCAATGAAAACAATCATGGAAAAGAAAAATAGGGCTGAAGAACTCACTTCCTGTTTCAAAACATAGTACAAAGCAATAGTAATTAAAACAGGGTGGTAATAGCATAAAACAGGCTGGGCTCAGTGATTCAAACCTTAGGATAATCTTAGCACTCTGGGAGGCCGAGGCAGGAGGATCGCTTGAGCTCAGGAATTGAAGATCATCCTGAGCAAAGCCAGACCCCGTCTCTACTAAAAGCAAAATAATTAGCTGAACATTATGGCAGGTACCTGTAGTCCCAGCTACTTGGGATGGGAAGCTGAGGCAGGAGGATTTCTTGAGCCCAGGAGTTTGAGGTTGTTGTGAGCTAGACTGACACCACAGCTTTCCAGCCTGGGCAACAGAGTGAGAACCTGTCTCAAAATAAAAAAAAGCATAAAGGCAAATCTTTATTTTTAATTCCCCCCCACAACACCAAGGAGGAAATTTTTATGACATTAGAGTTGGCAGTGATTTCTTGCATATGATACCAAAAGCACAAGCAACAAAAGAGAAATTGGACTTTATCAAAATTTAAAACTTCTATGCATCAAAAGACATTCTCAGAAGTGAAAAGTCAGGTCGGCTGCAGTGGCTTATACCTGTAATCCCAGCAATGTGATAAACCAAAGCAGGACTACCACTGGAGGCCAGGAGTTGGAGACCAACCTGGGCAGTACAGTGAGACCTTGTCTCAACAACAACAACAAAAAATTAAAAAGACAACTCACAGAATGGGAGAAAATATTTGCAAATTACATATCTGACAAGGGTCTAGTATCCAGAATATACAAAGAACTCTTACCACTCAACAACAAAAGGACAAACACCTCTATTCAAAAATATGGACTTGGGCATTTCTTCCAAGAAGCCGGTAAGCACTTGCACAGATACTCAGCATCCTCAGCCATTAGGGAGACAGACGAAACCACCAAGGTGCCACTTCAGGCCCACTAGCTGGGGTAGCTATAATTATGTTACAATGCGAAAATAGCCGGAATCCTAGCACATCGTTGGTGGGAATGTAAAATGATCGACACTGTGGAAATCAGTCTGGCAGAAAGTTAATCACAGACCCATTACCATCTGGCCCACTGGTTGTATTTCTGGGCACGTACCCAAGAGAATCACAAACAGGGGCTTAAACAGACACATGCGTCCTTCTAAACAGCCCGGAGTCCATCAGCAGATGAACATGTAAGTGTGGTCTGTCTACACCATGGAGTATTATTTAGCCATAAAAAGGAATGAAGCTCTGATACACGGATGAGCCTGAAAACATCTCGCTGAGTGAGACAAGCGGGAGGTAAAAATGCGTGGTGTGACTCACACAGACCAGGTGTATCCAACCTTTTGGCTTCTCTGGGCCACACTGGAAGAAAAAGAGTTGTCTTAAACCACACTTTAAATACACAAAAACGAATGAAAGCTGATGAGCAAAGGAAAAGGTCCGGGCATAATGTTCGTGACATCTGCCACCACAGATAAGCAAAAAGTCTTTACATAATAATCCTAATTAGACAGCAGCCCATTCAGGGAGTCTCTTAAAATCATCAAGCAGATTTCAACTTTGTGGTTACTAATATAGAAAATGTACGTATCTCAGTAATAAAATGTCTTTGAGTTTTTTGGTGTTTTTGTCTTATAAAAGTAAAAGTGGGCAACATAAAGCTTGTAGGGTATTTACATCACATTAGAGAAACTAATCTGGTTCTATGGAAGTAGTTGCAATTCTCAGAGAGTTCTCAAGATGGTCATCAGATATTTTGGTTGTAATTTTACTTTTAATGTACTTCATTCTTGAAAACGGTTATTCACAAACATAGGCGCTGCCATCATCGTATAGGTGATGACATGAATAAGGCGTGATTGTGATTTTATTTGTCTCTGGGAAGACAGGACCGATAAAAGTCCAGTAAAGAGCCATTAAAAGAGATGTAGACTTTACATCTTTTGTATAAACCCGGATTGAGGTGGAACATGTTCTTCTTAGTAAAGCATCACAAGAGTGGAGACGCAAGAATCCAATTCACTCAATTCTAATATGAAGCCAGTAAATAACCTGATACATGGTGGGGGGAGGGGAATGAGGGAGCGGGGAGGTGGTGGGAGAAGGATGGGGTCACAGTGTACAGCACACCTCTTGGGGGCAGGACACAATTACAAGAGGGAATTTACCTAACCAAGGCAATCAGTGTAACCTAATGCTTTGTACCCTCAATGAATGCCAAATAATAAAAAGAAAAAAAGGGACAGCACCTGTGGCTCAAAGGAGTAGGGCACCGGCCCCAGCCAAAAACTGCAAAAAAAAAAAAAAAAAAGAGAGAGATCGAATTCTTTAGGCTGAACGTTACGTTTCAGCTCTATGCATTCCATTTGAAAATTGGCAAGTAACAGATTCATATCGACTGAAAATGGAATCACAGATGCACCCAAATATTGATTATGTGTCCAGAAATCTTGAAATCTATTTTCAAAGTCTTGTATCAAATCGAAAAGCAAGACTGCATACTTTTTGATGTTCACAGGACTGGTGTTTAACTAATATGTCAAAATGCATAAAATCGTTTACCTTAATGTGAGCTTACCGTAATTTTAGTTGGTTTGGAATGCTGTTATGGTTTGCAACATTATATTGATTTTCACCTTGAAAACACGTGTTTAACTCATTTAAATAAGTGGTTAAGTCCATTAAACCTATTAGTCAGTTTTCATTATCCAATTCTGCCACAAATTTGGTTTTAAACTACCTGATAACATGTCACAAATCATAAAATCTTTTCAACATTTGACCTTGACTTAGTCATCTTACTTCTGAAAAGTAAATGATGTTGCCATAGTCAACATGGATACTTTTAAGGAATTCCTGAAATTGACAATGATTCAATCCCTTGGCCTTTATAAAATTCGCAGTCTCGATGACCATTTGCATGGTATTATCCATTTTTAAAGCTTTTACACACACATTTTCTTTCTTTTTTTTTTTTTTGTAGAGACAGAGTCTCACTTTATCGCCCTTGGTAGAGTGCCGTGGCGTCACACAGCTTACAGCAACCTCCAACTCCTGGGCTTAGGCAATTCTCTTGCCTCAGCCTCCCGAGTAGCTGGGACTACAGGCACCCACCACAATACCTGGTTATTTTTCTGTTTTTGCAGTTCGGCTGAGGCCAGGTTTGAACCCGCCACCTTTGGTATATGGGGCCGGCACCCTACTCGATGAGCCACAGGCACCGTCCTACACACACATTTTCTTGATCTACTATGGGATGATACTTCATCCAACATGGGTTTGAGATGGCAATTGCATCTTCTTCTATAAATTTTAGAAGTCCCTCTCTTTCACCTACCATCACCAGGGCACCATTGGTAACTATATCATATATGTTGATAATGGGCAAGAAAATTGCTTTAACATACTATTTACTGCTTCGTATAAATCTCTTGATTTAGTTGTGTTTTAATGTGATTTAGTGTCCTTTTTTTTTTTTTTTTTTTTTTTGCAGTTTTTGGCCGGGTTTTGAACCTGCCACCTCCGGCATATGGGGCTGGCGCCCTACTTCTTTGAGCCACAGGTGCTGCCCAATTTAGTGTCTTTAATGACACTAAAGAAGCCATTTCTTCAGTGACATTATATTTGTCATCAATACCTCTAATAAAAATGGCAAGTTCAGCTATATTTGTCACATCAGTGTTGTCATCCATCACCCAAGCATAAAATTTAAAATTAGCAGCTTTACTCTCCACACTTCTTTTGATAGATTGTCCAATTTCTTCAATTTGCATGGCTATAGTCTGGTGAAACTGATTTTGAAAATATTCTCCTTTTTTCAGGACAAATTGTATCTGCCACACTTTCCACCCATTGTTTAACAAATTCACCATCAGCAAATTGATTTGATATTTTTTTGCTGTTAAATATGCTACCACACAACTAACTTTTACAGTGGAATCTGCATTGTAATTTTCAAAGGAAATGTTTGTTGAGAAGACAGACTTTTCTTCAGTTCCACTGTTTTGTCCTTATGACACAATCCTTCATAGGCATTGAATTTGGAGGCATGTTTGTGTATATAATGCCTGTTCAAAAGATAGTCTTTGAAAACTTGCCCAAATTCTTTACAAATTAAGCAGAGTCTTCTATAAAATTTTCAAGTCCTTTAACAAAAAAGTAGTTATGTATCCACTTTCCATTAAATAATCTTCCTACCATCTGTTAATCTTCTTTTGGGGGGTTCTGGTTTTTTTTGAGACATTGTAGAGCCACGCTGGAATTAAAATAATAATAATAATAATAGATAACGGACTGTGCTTACTTTTACTATGAAAATTAATTGACAGAGAAATAGATAGCAAGGTTTGGGCCCTTCCACCTATCAGCTGATGATACTGGGCTGGAAACTTTACTAATCAAATAAGAATGCTCACCTGGGGCGGCGCCTGGGGCTCAAACGAGTAGGGCGCTAGCCCCATATGCTGGAGGTGGCAGGTTCAAATCCAACCCCAGCAAAAAGCCACAAAAAAAGAATGCTCACCTGACTGCTAAATAACATTAAATGCCTTACATGGTAGGTTGAAATATTGTTATTTGCTGCTTCGCCAAGTCACCACAAGCCTATGTAATGTCTGATGGTGTCAATGCCACGGTCTGCCCTTGGAAGATAAAATACTGGAAGCCGCACACCTTAAAACTGAAGTCGAGCCTGAGTACAGATAGTGGGAACGTACGGATATTTATGTTACATGGCATTGCAACAGGATGTTGTCACCCATAAAGTTCATGCTCAAGAGCCAAGCAATCAAGTTCCGCAAAAAAATCACCAAGAAAAATCTCATAATGATTTAAGTAAGTTTACCATTGTGTCTCGGGCCACAGGCAGCCCGTGGGACCCAGGTTGGACACTCCTGAAATAAAGTATCAAGAACCAACCGGCAACGCCCTGGGCAGAAGGTGGGCAGTGGCTGCCTGCCTGGGAGGGAGGAAGAGGAATGTGGGTCACTGGCAATAAATACTGAGTTTCTTTTTTTGAAACAGAGTCTCAATTTATCGCCCTTCTGTAGCGTGCTGTTCCATCACAGCTCACAGCAACCTCCAACTCCTGGGCTTAGGCGATTCTCTAACCTCAGCCTCCCAAGTAGCTGGGACTACAGGCGCCCACCACAAGGCCTGGCTATTTTTTTGTTGCAGTTGTCATTGTCAGTTTAGCAGGCCTGGGCTGTGTTTAAACCCGCCAGCCCTGGTGTATGTGGCTTGTGCCCTACCCACTGAGGTACCAGCACTGAGCCCTGAGTTTCTTTTTGAGGGGACAGACATATCTGGAATTGATGGAATGATGGTTGCAGAGCATGTGAATATGCTACATGCCATCAAATTATTGAATTTAAAATGGTTAATTTTATATTAATGTGAACTTCACCTCAATTTTGTTAAAATACATCAGAGCAAAACAAAGTGGCTTGGGTGTCTTGAGATCCTGGACCTCCCAGCCCCAAAGGCCCTCCCATCACCAAGACCCCAGGGTACATGAGGAGGGTCTCCAATGTAAAGTGCTTTGTCACAGCCCTTCTGAGTTCACAGGGCCAGGTATGCACAAGGCTGATGCATGAGGCAACCACTTGGCCGAAGGTGGACATCCAGAGCCAGCAGTGACCACACATTCTTTTTGAGGGATGACCCAGAGACAGCTATCACACATATACAAGTACACATATGAACACAGCCATGACCTGGGCTGTTGCCATCTAAACGGCATCCTCCTAACAACCATGAACTGAGACACCCACCCTTCCCCTGGGGTCCACCCGGTGTCAGCTCCTCCGAGGGCTGGGCAACCGCCTGGCTCTGCCTGGGTTAACCAGCTGTGCATCTGCATCCATCCAATGTGGGCTGCACTTGCCCAGGTCCAAACTTTACAGCTTTAAAGCCCATCCTGGTGTCCAGAGGTATGTCACAAGGCTGCCTGGCTGTCACTAGCCAGTGGCTCAAAACACACTTGCTGATGGGCAGTGTCTCACTTTTTCTCTAGTCCTACCATGCTGGCTCTGATTGGGCCCCTCCTCTCCAACGCCTTTTCCTAACCTGGAAGTTCCCTTAAAAGCCTCACCAAGCCCATGTGCCCATCAATCCACGAATGGATTAATAAATTGTGGCATATGTACACCATGGAATATTATGCAGCCTTAAAGAAAGATGGAGACTTTACCTCTTTCATGTTTACATGGATGGAGCTGGAACATATTCTTAGCAAAGTATCTCAAGAATGGAAGAAAAAGTATCCAATGTACTCAGCCCTACTATGA
>CAUYON010018210.1:0-17741 GCA_963573935.1 Arctocebus calabarensis
AGAAAGAAAGAAAGAAAGAAAGAAAGAAAGAAAGAAAGAAAGAAAGAAAGAAAGAAAGAAAGAAAGAAAGAAAAAGAGACAGTGTGAGAGATCCAGGCAAAACTCTCTCCAAATGAAGAGTAGCAGCTCAGAGATCCCAGGTCATCTCCAATGTCAAAAAAAGAAAGAAAACAATGACAAAACCAAAGTTACCCATAAATTTAAAGGAAGAGCTCATTTCATTGGCAGGACAAAGTGCTTCATGCGTACTCTCAATTCTCTCTAACATCTTCCCAAACCTATTCACTGACTCTCATCCAGATATTTACCATCACTCTCCTGCAGCAAACCCCAAGCTCTTGGCAGCATTATATAGGAATTACTATGTCTGGCAAGCCTGCATTGCAATGGGAAGGTTTCACATATAAACTTCACGTGAAGTTATGTGCAAATACCTAACAGTGGGCTCTTAAATATGCTTGCTTGATGATGCTAATCTTTTTGTAACACTTTCTTCTTTGGCAACATAAGAGAATACAGTCATCGTGTATAGGAGATAAAAAAAAGAAAGGAGGGGGAAAAAGTGAATCAGATATTCTCCATGCAACCTGGAGGAGAAGGGTTAGGGTTAGGGCACTCGGTTAATGTTAGAGTAGTTGCTCCTGGTAGAGCACTCGGTTAACGTTAGAGCAGTTGCTCCTGGTTATCCTGTGATTTTTCCACAGCCCTCTTCCCTCAGCCAATACCTGTCTATTCCTGCCTCTCACTCTCCGATTTCCACATTCTGAAAATGTTTTGGGTACTATCTTTCCAATGTTGTATTTCACTACTAAGAGCCTCAGATTCTAAATGTGTGCCTCCTTCTAACCTAAAGTGTCCTGCATTTAATTTCCTCAGAGCTGTGCTCTGTTCTGTGCCATTCTCTCCAAACTGAATGACTCTTTCTGGCTCATGTTTGCAAATTTCCCATGTACATGAATTTCAGGTACCACAGTTCAGTTAAATAAATCCAGTTCCTGAACACTAGGACTCATTGCCTGCAGTCACTAGGATAAGGTCTGACTTGCTATACACGTCATTAAAATAAACTTTTCCTTTCTTGCTAAAACTTTACTTGGTCTTCCTCTCTTCAATTATTTCAGCAACTACCTCAAGCTGTCACCACAACACTCTAACACTAGGCCTGATAGGCTATACTGTCCAGCCTAGGCATATAGTAGGCTCTACTACCTAGGTTTAAACACTCTATCGTGTTTGCACAATGACAAAATCACCCAAGAATGCTTTTCTCAGAACATGTCCCTGTCACTAAATGGCACATGACCATATGTTCTAATTAATAGTTTTTCTAACACTCTTGCTTCAGCTCTCTGCCACTCTCTCTCTTTTCACTTCAGTCTCACTTCTGACCTTTCTTTTTAAAAAATGAATATAGTATAGAATATTTTTGGTAAACAAAAATTACAAAGAGTGTTATAATGAAATGCCATGTGCCCATTCCCCAGCTTAAAAAAATAAGTATTGCAATATTCTGGAAGCCCCATGTTTCCCTCCCAGATTGTACCCCACCAACAACCCCATCCCAAGGTTCTTTGTTTGTAGTTTCCATTATTTCGTTGGTCCCATTTTTTTGGTGTGTCTTGAGCACTTGCACTCCTTCCTGATCCTGAAACATTTTTGCCTTCCCACTGCTGCTGTTCTGTGTTTCCCTTAGCACAAAGGCTGTCCTCTGCTGAGTGCCTCTCTTGCTCCTGTTCCCTGCTACTTTCTTTTTTCTTTTTTCTTTTTTGAAACAGAGTCTCATTCTGTTGCCCTGGGTAGAGTGCTGTGGTGTCATCTTTCGGATAGGAGCAGTATCCCCTGTCACCTTCATTGGGCAGCAGCCTGGGTCCTCCCTCACTGGTCACCTCCTGCAGTGCAAGTGCACGGGATGCCTGGCCCATCTCCTTTGTGCCAGGTAAACCAGCAGTGGTTTTATATTTATATGTGCAGTTCCTCCAGGAATAGTTGCACCCATGGTGCTCCTGATGGCATTGACTGTGCTGCGTTCACTGGGCACATCATTGTGGGACTGCACTCTGTGACTCTCACACAGAAAACATTTGATCTGTATCAAATCAACAGGGACAAGATTTTTCTGAATGTTAGGCTCTTCAGGAAGCTCTTATAAAAAGTTAAAGGTCAAAGCCCTCTGGCCACACACTGCAGGACCAAAATAAATAAATAAATAAACTTATAAAATCCTTATAAAACCCGCTATCAGGGATGACCAATGAAACACACACACACAGACCCTGAAAGGTCAGAGTGATGGATTTGTTGCCCAATACTAAAGGAAACTAGAAATGAGAATTTTTCTTCTGCAGCCTCATTTATAGATTGGGAAGTTTGTTTCTGTGAAAAGGTGGCACAAGCACCCCTGCATGACCCAAGGGTGGCGATGATTTCAACAGAACTTAAAAGAAATAGAAGGGACATTTGGAAGAGAAACAAGAACGTGACCTAATACATTCATCGCAGGCTGGCTGGATTAGGAAATCTTTTAGGAGGGAGCAAAAAGGAGGCCATTTAAAGGTTTCTTGCTCAACAGCATTTGCTGTTGCTTGCTCAACAGCTCATTTTTAATGAGACTACTTTGTACTTTACAGCCCTTCTCTCCCCAGGACCACATCTCCCAGCTCTCCCTCTCCCCTTGCCACTCTCTCTGGGTGCATATTGCCGGTCCTGACACTTCCACTCACATCAGCTCATTAATCAGCACTCACCCTTGTGAAATAGGCAGCTCCCAAATATTGTAACCTGGGTGCCTGTTAATTACTTGGACAGTTTCACAGAATCCTAAGGGAAGTCAGAGACCTCTGGATGCAGAAATGCCTCTGCAGAGTCTAATATTAGGATTTTATAAAAAAAATTAAAAAAGAAAGAAAGGAAGAAAAAAAAAAACCCCAATTCAACATCCTTGGTCCAAACACATAAAGAACAGTTTCATGTACAGGGCAAGTGCGTTTCCTATACCAAATTCTCTTGGGTGCCACTAGTTTATATTTGGAGCCTTTTAGGTATAAAGAACAGAGTGTCTGTAGCATCACTTTAAAGTAGGTGTTCTTGATTTAGGGTTTATGAATGACCTGAGGCAGAGAGGAGATGAACATGCGCCCTCCATGAAATTGTAGGCATGCTTTTAAGTGCTAGTGCCTTTTTCTGTAGCAAGAATGATAGCATTTATTAGGTCCTCAAAGCAATTCAGCGCCCCAGTAAAAATCTTCTCAAATCTATTTTCTATTATTGGGTTGGTGAGTTAGCCAGGAAGCTAATCTCTAAACTCGATTGGCCCAAATGCCATAGATGTTGAAACAGCTTCTCGTAGTAGAGAAACAAGATCGGAATTTTGAGGAAGAGAAAGGTATTATTTCTCTCATTACATCTCACATTGTTCCTAAGATAACTTTTTTGTGATGTTCATAGATGTTTTATGACAGGAAATAAAACATCATTTACCAGAATTCTAGAACCTGAGCTTTAGGTAAACAGAGGCAGTAGCATTAATTTGACAAGGGGTCCCTGAGATAAATCTTGCAAAAATTGTCTTCTAGAAACCAGGAAATGTAGAGGAAATTAGAACCAGATGTGTGCTGGGTCTTCCCCCCAACCCCTCATGGGGGCAACACTTCTTAACAATATATTCAGTGACACATTAGCAACTTGAAACTGGCCATGGTGGAAGTACATTCACCATGGAAAAGAGCAAATGCAACACGTGAGGACCCTTCCTTAGAGATATGATGAATGAATATTTGCCAAATTCCCTGTGAGTTTTCAGGCTTAATAGGGACTGCTTGTTCAGGGACCAAGCCCAGGGACTAGATGGAAACACATTATAAAACAAAATTGATGCTTAATTATAAAACAAGAAAATACATATATGCCAAGTTTCAAGTCTTCTTTATCATTTTGATTGCAAAATTCCAAATAGGTTTATGTAAATAAAACTCTTTACACTTATTTGGTGCTCCTGCCTTGATAGTTCTCCAGGCTCATGTTTTATCTATACATGGAGTATCCAGAGCAGCTGGATGGAATTTTATTTTGCTTTCTCAAACAACTAGCACATTCTCTAAAAGGCCAATGACCAAAGTTATACCTTTCTTTGACATGCTGAATAAATGAGAAAATGGATGATGCAATTAGGAAGTAAGAATTCAGACCCATTACCAAAGAACATCCTATATACCCAAAGAACTGGACTTACACCTTTGCCTGGGGACAGTGCAAGAGATAGGACCCAAGGCCTCCTCTAAAGCCTGCTCCATATAGCAGAAAATATAGGAACACTTGACTTCTTCCTTTCTTTTGAAACTGAGTTCTTGTTCCCCTAACAAATGAACAATAATTCCTTGTATTTTGCTTAGTGTCTCATAGTTTTCAAGGCAATTGTACAAGTGTTATCTTACCTAAGACTCATAACACATTTATAAAACAGAAGCTATCATGTTATCTCCATTTTTTCAAAGGAGAAATTGAGACCCAGAGAAGTTAATTAACTTGTTCAAAGTCAAGCAATCACGGAGTGTTTGAGTTGGAACAATGATGACAAAACAACAGCGATGTCAACCACTTACTGAGTGCTGATTTCATGCTAAATACTAAGTGCTTTACATAGATTACCACTAACTATTAAAAGAATCTTCCACAAGGGCATTCATGTGCTTACTTTGTACCCTCCAGAGGAAGTAAAAGAATACTTTTCATATATAGACCCTCAAGGAACACTAGCAGATTGACTGATTAGAATAGATTATCTGTTGGCTGAGTCTAAGTCTATTAAACTGTTAGGAAGAGATTTAGAAAGTTAAAGAACTATAGTTAAGCAGCAAACAGAAAAGGGAGAGGATATGCAGCTAACTCGGGAGCATCAGTTTTCCAGTGTGCTAACCTACTATATTCAAAAATAAATTTCACTCTTATGTTCACCTTTTATTAAATCTGTCAAAATTGGTCTGATCTTTCAGGGGAGTCCAATATGCCATACTCAGTATTCTCGAGCATCCCAAAAGGCCTGTGCTTAAGAACCCTTCCCCACCAATAATCCTACAATTGGTATTCCACAATTGCAGCCACCATACTTGTAGTCTGAATATGATCTAATTAAAATAAAAAAGAGCTTTACAAGTGACTCTACCTTTTCCCTCTATCTATCATCTATATTTTAGTGTAAATAAAGATTTTAAGCACAGGCTTTAATTGGAGAGAAGGGTAAGAAAATAAGGTAATCTGAGTCTAGATGGGAGAAGAAAGAGAAAAATGAAGCAGAAAGGAGGCAGGGCTCATAGTAAACTTAATTCATGCCTTTTCCTGAGCCCCTTATTTACTAGGAACAAATTAACATTGCCCTCATTGCTCTCATCTGCTTTACCAACTTCTCATCCTTCCACCAACATTCACCCTACACACTCACTTTCATACGCATGGGCATTTGCTCAGCTAGATGCCAGGATATGATTCAGACATTAGAGAAAAAATTGCTTTAGCATGATTTCTTCTCCAATTTAATAAAAGCAAAGCAGCAGGTATGATAATAGCAATGAAGCAAAACCATTAACAATGCAAAGAAAATAAGAGAAAATATACTGACTAGAAAGATGTGTTGCCACTAAAATGGCTTACTGAGGTCCTCATTGTTGTTCCTTTTCTTGGAAGGTTTAAGGAGTAGAGTCAACGAAATACTTAGGTGGTTTAGGGACAGGTACAACCATTGAGATAAGAGCTGAAGTCTACACTATTTGAGGTGCTCTTCCACTTCTAAAAACAGAATGGTAGAAGGGAAAGTAAGCCAAGTGTATGATACGTGCTTATCACTGAACTGATGGTATGGTTCTATGCTTTAGTGCATGACCCTAGAAGTCTCCTTCCATTCTTCCTCAAATATCACTCTTCAAATCACATCTCAAGATGTCTCAGAAGGCTTCCTGGATCTCTCAAATTTGGCAAAATTTTTCCCGTCTCAGATATCATTGTCTTCATTTGACTCATAGACTGTAATATGGCAGTGACAGCAAGAGATGCCTTCTATTCTTGGAGCAGTTGGTGATGGTGCTTTGTCTTCCAGGGCTCAATGAGCAAGATTGCATGGGCTTAGCTACTTTTTTTTTAACTTCATCCCCTAGAAACCTGAGCTAGACACCCTTAGCAGCCTGTTCTGAAGCCTTTCATACAACAGAACTGCATGTGGTCCCTTGGTTCAGCACATGAAGAAACAATCAAGAAACACATGCTTACTGATAGGGTGATCTAGGGACCTGGGATTTTTGTATGCACATCATTGGGGTCTACTTAATTTTGTCTGTTTCCATTCATAAACAAGAGGGATTCATCTGTAAAACATTTTGGCATTTTGGCAACTTCTGGATATTGGGAAATGTAGTCACTACAACTCTTGCCACTTTTCATTCAGGAAAGTGGGCCGGCTATCAAGCTTGGGGGAATGTGGAGCTTCCCACCTTAATGCCAGCCAATAAGCCACAGAAAAAGTGACCGACTGTCTAGTTTTCTGGGGATTGAAAGGATTCACAGAATAAAGTTTTTCCGTTTTAAAACTGAGGTAATACCTAATAAACATATGTTAATGAAAAAAAAGAATAAAATTGAGGTAGTCTAGGGTAGAGTACAAATCTCCCAGGAGACTGAAGGCACATGAGAAGGAAGTTGACCCAACACAGTGCCAGGGTCAGGGTAGGAAGCAGAGACACTTGGATTATCAGTAGGTACTTCAGAAGAATAAGGTCCTTATGGTAGACACTTTCCCCAGCTGGTTCAGAATTGTGCCCATGGAAGACTTTCTGCACATAATTGCAAATCAGGAAATGAACAAAAATGCCCTAAGTCCCCTGATCAGAGATACCTGCAAACAGCAGAGGTCATGCTACCAACACCCCCAGGGCTCCCAACCAGGTAATAATGACATTGCCTCACCAGAGAGATAGATGCCTTTAGAGCCAGCTAAGAAGTATATGGAAGGTCTCTAAAGAGCATCCTGCACCCCTGGGAAGCGGAAATGTCAATGCACCGACAGTGCAGGACGCTGGCAATTGCATGGCATGACTGGATTTCTCTCCTAATGAGACTTCATTTTAAAGGCATAGGACATATCGTTTCTGCCTAGGGAGAGAACATAATTTCCTAGGGAGAACTATCCCAGGGACTTCATCCCCTTCGAAGTAAGTCAACTCCAGCAGGCAACAGAAGGCCCTTCTGATTATGAGCATCTATAACACAAGCCTTTCGTTCAGAATTTAGAATCCCCAAAGGGGCTATAACAGGAGACAGCACACCCTTCTGCGTCTAATATTTAGCACTTGTCACCTTGTTCTTCTCAAAAAAGGAAATAAATCTGGTAACATGGTAATCATACTTGAAGATTTTCAGCATTTAGAGACCTTTCAGGAGGTGGGAGAGACAACTGTTACAACCTCCAGGCAGCTATGGTTCTTGGGAGCACCCAAACTGAATGTGGGTGGCATAGCTCTAAAATGTTCTTTTCCAATTTGCTCTAAATCTTCCACATGCTGGGAGGCAGGGCCCAGCCCCCTCTAGCTCTAATTTTCAGTAGTCAACAGGACAGCCCTAACTTCTGAAAGCCATACCTCTTGGTGTCCAGGTGATGGTATCCTGCAAGCAACACGCTTTTTTAAAAATTCTGGACTTTTACACACACTCCAAAGAAAACAATTCTTTTGGATTTTTTGCTTCAAGTCAGTGACATCTTTGATGGTGCTGGGTAATTGGAAAAAGGATTTAAATATGTCTGGAGGCTTTCCAGCACTGTAGAATTTGCAAACACTGTACGGAATCCATAAGCAAACAGAATTTACAAAGAAACTCTCCCCTTTGGAATTATTCAAGGATCCAATTTGAAGAGATTTTAGTTTATTTTGAGGTAATGCCAGAAGGCCTTGAAAATAAGAACACAGCAGAGTGAGAGGGAAGGATGGGGCTATGGGGTGGGCGTCAGGGAGAGTCACTTTCTGGTAAAGAAAAAAGAAAGAAAAATACTGGTGCAATCACCCATCACTGCCTACCCTAGAGGACTACACTTCACCCAGAAGGTTCTGAGAAGCCCCTGGAGAGGTTTTGTTAAAATAAGTAAATTTCAGAATAGTTGTAGATTTACAGAAAAATTGAGAAGGTAATACAAAAGTTCCCATGTAAATACACCTGGATTCCCCACTATAACATCTTATGTTAGTATGATAGATTTGTCACAATTAATAAACCAAATTGATGCATTTGATTTAATTGAAGTCCATACTTAGTTTTCCCCAAAAGTGCAGCATCCAGTCCAGAGACACCACATCACATTTAGTCCTCATGTCTCATCAATCTCCTGATGGTTTGTTTTTGATAATACTGTTTGTAATAATCTTGACAGTTTCGAGGAGCACTGGTCAAGGTTTTAAACAATGTCCCTTTCCCCCATCCGGGATTTGAGAGATGTTTATCTCGTAACTAGACTGGGATGGTGACTTTTGGGGAGGAAGACCACAGAGGCAAAGAGCCATTTCATTACATTATAACAAGGATTCATGCTATCCATGAGACTCAACACAGTTGATGTTGACCTTCCTCACCTGGTGGAGGTAGTATTTGTCAGGTTTCTCCACTCTTTGCTTCCCTTTCCATACTGTGCTCTTTGAAAGGAAGTTATCATGTGCAGTCCACACTTGGAGAGTGAAGAGCTATGATCTACCTCCTTGAGAATAGAGAATCTAAATTACTTGGTATTATTCTGCATGGGGTATGTATCTGTTCTCCTATTTATTTTATTTAATAATTTACTTATACCAATATGGACTTGTGTTTTAATTTGTAAATCTCTAACGACAAAATACTGAGCATATTTTCATATGCTTATCTGCCATTGGTACATCTTTGGTGAGATGTTTATTCCAATCTTTTGGCCATTTTAAAATTAGGTTATTCATTTTATTACTGTTGAGTTTAAAGAATTCTTTGTGCTTTTTGGATGACAGTTCTTATCAGATGTGTCATTTGCAAATATTTTCTCTCACTATAGAGAAAGAGGAAGTTTCTCTTTGCATTCTCTTGACGTTGTTTTGGCAAAGAAGAAGTTTTTAATTTTAATGAAGTCTGGCTTATCAGTTACTTCCTTCAGGAATATCTTTGGCATTGGGTCTAAAAAGTCACCACCATACCCAAGAATATCTAGATTGTTTTCCTCTGTCATCCTCTAGGAGTTTTATGGCTTTGCATTTTACATTTAGAGCTATAATCCACTTTTGGTTAATTTGGTTAAGTGTGCTAGGTCTGTGCCCAGTTGTTTTTTGCTTGTTTGTTTTTGATTTGTTTGTGCACAGACATACAGCATGAAAGCATCATTTGTTGAAAAGATTATCTTTTCTCCACTGATTTTCACTTTTGCTTCTTTATCAAAGATCAATTATGTATGTTTATGTGCGTTCACTTCTAGGCTTTCTATTCTGTTTCATTGACCTATTTGTCTTTTCTTTCACCAAGTAGTCTTGATTACTGTAATGATTTAAGTCTTGAAATCAAGTGTCAGTTTTCCAAAACATTGGTTTTCTCCTTCAATATTATATTGAATATTCTGGGTATTTTTCATCTTCCTATGTTATAATCAGCTTGTTAATATTCACAATAAGTACCCTCCAGGATTTTGATTAGGATTATGTTGAAACTATAGATTAACTTGGGAGCAACTGACATATTGACAATATTGAATTTTCCTATCCTTGAATATTGAATAGCTCTCCATCTTCTTTGATTTATTTCATCAATTTTGTAGTATTTTCTCATAGATCTTGCCAGATTTTTAAGTATTTTCTTTTCCTGTTTTTTTTTTTTTTTGTAGTTTTTCACCAGGGCTGGGTTTGAACCCTCCACCTCTGGTATATGGAGCTGGCACCCTAGTCCTTTGAGCCACAGGTGCCACCCGAAGTATTTTATTTTCAAAGATGCTAATGTAAATGATAATGTGATTTTAATTTTAAATTTCACTTGTTCATCACTGATACATAGGGAAGTGATTGATTTTTATATATTAAGCCTATATCCTGAAATTTCACTGTAATTGCTTATTCATTTCAGGATTTTTTTTTCTTTTATACTTTGTACACAGGCAGTTGTGACATCAGCAAACACATTTTATTTCTTTCTTCCAGTATTTACACTTTTATTCTTTTGCTAGTCTTATTGCATGAGCTAGGATGTTTAGTACAATGTTGAAAAGAATGGCAAGAGGGCACATTTTTTGCTTTGCTCCTGATCTTAGCAGCAAAGCTTTGAGTTTCTCAGCTTTTAGTAAGATATTAGCTGTAGGTGTTTTGTAGACGTTCTTTATCAAGTTATGGAAGTTTGCCCCTATTTCTAGTTTATTGAGAGCTTTTATTATGAATGGGTATTGAATTTTGACATAAATTTTCTGCATTCATCAATATTTTCATACAATTTTTCTTCTTTAACCTGTTGATGTGATGTATTACATTAATTCATTTCTGACTGTTGGACCACATATGAATAGTTGGGATAAATCTTCCTTGGTTATCAATGTATACTTTTTTAAATATAATGCTGGATTCAATTTGCTGATGTTTTCTTGATGATCTTTGCAGCTATGCTGATGAGAAATATTGGCCTGTAGTTTTCTTTTCTTGTAATGTTTTGGTCTGGTTTGGTATTAGGATAATACCGGTCTCATAGAATGAATTAAGGAGTATTCCCTCTGCTTCTGTCTTCTGGAAGAAATTGTAGAGAATTAGTACAATTTCTTCCTTAACTGTTTAGTAGAATTTACAAGTGAACCCATCTGGATTCAGTGCTTTCTTGTTTTAAAAGATCATTAATCATTGATTCAGTTTCTTTTATAGATATAATTCCACTCAGTTCGATTACTTTTTAACTTGGTTTTGATTTCCATTCTAAGCAATTTTTAAAAGTCTTGCCTTTGTTGTTGCTATGTGTTTGTTTAACATGCAAATCTTTCCTCATCTTCCACACTGGGAGTCAGTAATAGCCAGATTTTGACCTCTAGGATTAGCCCTTATGATCTATCAATTAAGCAGAGTTACAGTTACCTGTCTAGAAGAGAGCCACCCTGCCAATTTCAGGAAAGGAAAAGCAAAGGCTTAGGAATTAAATTGGCATGAGCTTGAAACTAGGCTTTTCCACATAAACAGTATGGCCTCAATCTCTGTATAATTTTTCTTTCTTTTTTTTTGAGACAGAATCTCAAGCTATAGCCCTGGGTGGAGTGCCATGGAGTCATAGCTCACAGCAACCTCCAACTCTTGTTCTCAAGAGATCCTCATGCCTTAAGTTTTTCTACTTTTAGTGGAGATGGGATGTCCCCTTTGCTCAGGCTTATCTCAAACCCGTGAACTCAAGCAATCCACCCACCTTGGCCTTCCAGAGTGCTAGGTATTACAGGCGTGAGCCACTGCACCCAGCCTCTCTATAATCTTAGTACTCTATATTTTCCTCCTTTATAAAGGAGGAAATGGTATTGATTTCATAGGATTCTCTGAGTACTACATAGGACAGTGGCAAGTGGCCTTTTCCCCTCTTATTTCTTGATATTTCCTTAAAATGGAATGATTGGTCTCCATTGTATAACAAATCAGATACGTACATATTAGCTTGTTTATCAATTTGTATTGAATAACTTCTTCATTATCTCTTGTAATTTTATAACAACTTTTATACCAAAAGGTGAGAAAGTCTAGCAATCAAAATAAAATCTCAAGCCTTGACTTTTAAAGCTAGTCTTTCTAAACACTAATTTTTTTTTTCTCAAACAGCAATGGGGAATGTCTATCTAATTGTGAGCAATAATGATTGGCATAATACTGGAAGTCAGGTCTCATTTTGCTTTTTAGGTAGTGACTGGAAAGACAGTTCTAGTCAAACAATCTTTCAAAGAAATCAAATCTTTTGTTTTAAAAACATTTATAAACACTTTGAACAGAACATAAAATAATCTTTTTAAAACAGTTAATGGTAATGTCATTATTATCAGTAATAGGATGATGGTTTCTGTAAAAAGGTGGGTGTTGAGGTTACAATGAAGAAGATCTGGAAAGGTCACCAATTATTTCATAAGCATCGCATATATATTAGAGGTTGTTGCTGGTGTGAGTACTGGAGATGCAACTTCTGAGAAATGTAAGCTGCCTCCTTAGACTAGTTAAAAAGAAATAAGAAGTCTGTCCTTTTAGCAAGTAAAAGGGTCCTTACTCTCCACTTATTTCCTTTCAGTCTTCCATGAGATGTCAAAGGTTAAAAAAGAATGACTTTTGTTATTTTATGTAAAAATGTTATTACTAGAGTAGGGACCAGGGATATGCATAATATATAATATAAGAACCAATGACATCTCACACCACTCCACAGCTGAAATATTAACTGTGTATGTTTTTTAAAGTCTGAAGACAATGATCTGGGCCAAGAAGTTAGTGAAATCTTCTTAGGTCATTTTAAGGAGGTAAATAAACAAAGAAAATCTCAAATGGTAAAACCTTCCAGTACTGAGAAACTAATTTTTCCCCTTATGACTAAGAACAAATAAGAATGCCCTATTGCCACCAGTATCTCAACATAGTAGTGGTTAATGTTATATGGAAAAAACAGGAAATAGTTTTAAAGATTTGAAAGAAAAATATAAAACTATCATTACTTACAGATAATATTATCATCTATCTAGAAAGGCCAATATAATCAAACTTATCATAGAAAACTATTAGAAGTAATAAGAGAGTTCAGCAAGATATCTAGCAGGAAGATCAATCTAAAAAAATCAATAGTATTTTTCTCTTTTCTCAGAGTAACTGACTCAAAATTAAGTTTAAAATGACATTATTTAAAATAACAACAAATATTATAAAGAATCTTAACTTAAGTAAAAATGCACATGATTCCTATGTACAAAAATTTTAAACTTTAATGGAAGAACATAAAAATAGTTATTTGAATAAATGAAAATATTTCATGCTCTCAGGTCAGCTATCTTTAAATTATAATAGTGTCTATTTTTCTTACATTGATCTCAAATTCAATAAAACCTAATAAAAATGCCAGTTATATTATTAAAAACAAATTCACTAAACTTAATCTAAAATTTATACAGAAAAGTAAATATGTATAAAGAGATAAATGAACCTTTAAAAAAAGAGTAAAGAGTGGGGACTTAAGGAACTTTTCTCTATCAGATAATAAGATACACTGTTAGGTGGGGCCATAAGAAATTGTCATTTTTTTTTAGGTAAAAAAACGTTTGAATATTAGCAATTGCATGTGATTTAAAGTCTAAAAGATCTCTGTAATTTTTTAATATCTATATTATTGGTGGAAAAAATAGAGTAATGGCATAAAATGGAGAGGACAAAAACATATTTGTGTGTGTAGAGCAAAATATTTTATAAAGAGCACCTTACAAATCAATGGAGAAAGGGTGCTTAATTAATAGATAATGTAGGGTAAGTTACATGGAGAAAATGTATAGAAAAAGATATATCTCACTATGTGCAGAAAAATAAAACTGAATCTATTCCTAACAACACTACATACCAAGGTGGTACAAGATTGGTTGAAAACTCAAATGTGAAAGGTATAACAATTGAGTTCATATAATATAATACAGAAGAACAATTTTGGTAAATTAAAGGCAGGGAAAAACTAATTAATTAGAATAATATAATATGCAAGTAGAAAAAGTTTAATTTGAATATGTCAAAATTAAGGAGTTCTGTTTAGTGAAGAACACCTTGGACAAACTTAGTAAACACATGACAGAGTGTGAGAATAATTCTTAATGTCTAAAATAAAATTATTAATCTAGAATTAATTTTGTTCAAGCCCTTTTTCTTTAATTTTGTAAATTACTTGGGAAATTTTTTGTACTTCTAGGAAAATTAGAAAAAAATATAACTGAGCTTAAAGAATTGAAGGAGACATTCAGGAAGTTTCAAAATATAGTAAAACGTTTGCAACAATAGATTAAACCATGAAGAAGAAAAAAATTTCAGAGCCTAAAAACAAGGCTCTTGAGCTAATCCAGTCATTTTAAGAGGCAGAAAATAAGATAGTAAAGCAGAGAAATCACTTAAAGGGTTATGGGACCATATAAAGAGTAATGTATACAAATTATAACTCTCCCTTTAGGAGAAGAAAGTTACAAAAGCCTCTCACTCCGAGGCCTGGAAGCCTGTTCCCTGTGGAGTCCAGATTCTTGAGCATTTTCTCGAGGGGTATAGACGGGGCATGTAGTGTAGCTGATCTGTGCTGACTTTCTGGCTGGGGAGTAAGGAGAAGGTAATCAGCTGAGGGAGAGGTGGTACCCTGAGGCACTGGCAGAGGAGGAACGGTGATGATGGGGTTCACACCCCTGGGGATATTTTGAAGGAACACTCCCAGTATCTCTGGGCAACCCAGGGAGGCCAGGCACGTTCTCCAGTGGCAGCCACTGGCAGGACAGATGTGGGACAGAACACAGGCTCTCGGAGTAAAGGGTATGCCTGAGGGGGCACTGCCCTGGGTGGAGTGCAGGGATTAGAATACACACACAGAGACAGCAGACTCCCACGGCGGGGCTGACCCAGAGGACTGCTTTACTAAGTTTCAGATGCACCCAGCCCTGAGGGGATAAAAGCTGAGACAAAGGGGGAAAATAGCCAGAAGAGAAACAAATTCTGTGAAGTTGTTCGGTTCTGTCAACAATATCAATGAGGGACAGGGCTGGAACTGAGTAAATTGCCCCAGCACCTACCAAGCACCTGAGGTTCTCAGGCCTCACTTCCGCCTGCTGAATAGTGAGGAGAGCAGCAGAGAGTGGTAGCCTGGCTGAGGAGATCAGATCTCCCTGTGACTCAGGCAGACAAACCCTGGAGCATCTGCTCATTGGGGGGAACTAGATCACAGCCCTGCAGTGTTACCAGTGACTGGGTGTAACAGAGGTGCAAGGTGGGGCAGTAGGAATCAACCTTCTCAGACTAATTTATTTGCTGGGGGTGGGGGAGGGTCCTTCTGATTCACAGAGCACCAGAACAAATTATACTAGAGGTGCCAGCAGACCCCTCCTATCTAGTTGCTAGAGACCTTTTGAACTCTCCCACCTGAGGCCTGTGCTGACTGGGACAATTGATTGGGATGTTTTCAACTGGGTTAATCACCTGAGGACTATCCAAAGTGGTACCCTGGGTGTGTGGTAGTGGGAAAGTTTGATTTTCTTTTTCCAATTGTTTCCTGTGGGGGGTGGGGTGACTTAGCTGCTGGTATTTCTCCACAGCACAGACTTCAACCCTGTGGTTGAAGACAGAGCTGAAAAAAAGACAGAGCCACTTAAACCCACCACACCAAGAAGGTCCCCAGTTTCTCAGGCAGTAGAACTGTACAGGTCCTTGGCAAAACTCTAGGGGAAAAGATACAGACACAGTCCCAGCTTTCATGCAAAGAACTGGCCAATCACTACTCTTAGAACCCTCATCCCAACTTATACTATTGTGCTCATCTTGCCAAATGGTGCAAAATGAGCATAGGGCGGATTCGGTGGAAAACCTCTGGCAACATGAAAAACCAGAGCAGATCAACACCCCCAAGGAACAATTCGGTAGACACAACTGAAGATCCTATGCACAAACAGATGGCTGAGATGTCAGAAACCAAATTCAGAATTTGGATTGCAAATAAGATCAATAAAATACAGGAAAATTTGGATTTAGAAATTCAGGGAGAATTTCAAAAATTGTCTCAAGAATTCAAGGAATTCAAAGAAAAAATGACCCAAAGATTTGACACATTGAGACAAGAAGTTGCAGCCATCAAAGATCTGAGAAATATAGTAGAATCCCTCAGTAACAGAATGGACAAGCAGAAGAAAGGATTTTTGACATTGAAGACAAAGCTTTCAAACACTCCCAAACTTTCAAAGAGGAAAAGAAATGGAGAGCAAAAACAGATCATTCTCTGAGAGAGCTCTGGGATAATTCGAAGAAAATGAATATTTGCCTTATAGGGAGCCCTGAAAGTGACAAAGTGGCCTCACAAGGCACAGAGTCTCTTCTTCATGAGATTATGAAAGATAACTTTCCAGATATGCCAAGAGATTCTGAAATTCAGATAGCAGACAATTTCAGAACCCCAGCATGACTCAACCTGAATAAGACATCCCCTAGGCACATCATAATTAACTTCACTAAAGTTACTATGAAGGAGAAGGACAGAAGGAAACTATAACCTACAAGGGGAAGAATATTAGAATAACTGCAAATCTCTTGGCTCAAACCTTTCAAACTAGAAGAGGATGGTCATTGACTTTTAATCTCCTAAAACAAAATAACTTTCAACCCAGGATCCTGTATTCAGCTAAACTGAGTTTCATTTATGATGGAGAAATTAAATACTTTAATGCCATCCACATGTTCAAGAAGTTTGCCATAACTAAACCAGTTATCCAGGATATTCTCAGACCTATCTTCCATAATGACCAGCATAATCCTCCACCACAAAAGTAAACCCACTCAGAAACTTTTGATCAAATTACAACCATAGTCATGAAAAAATTAAAAATGTTCACTGGACTTTTGAAAGGTTTATCACTATTCTCAATTCATGTGAATGGTTTAAATTGTCCTCTAAAGAGGCACAGGTTGGCTGACTGTATACAAAAACTCAGGCCAGATATCAGCTGTATACAAGAATCTCATCTTACATTAAAAGATAAATTTAGACTCAAGGTGAAGGGATGGTCATCTATATTCCAGGCAAATGAAAAGCAGAAAAAAGCAGGTGTTGCAATCCTATTCACAGATACAATAAGGTTTAAACCAACCAAAATAAGAAAGGATAAGGATGGACACTTAATATTTGTTAAAGATACTACTCAATATGAGATGAGATTTCAATTATTAATATTTATGCACCCAACCAGAATGCACCTCAATTTATAAGAGAAATTCTAACAGACATGAGCAACTTGATTACCTCCAGTTCCATAGTGGTCGGAGATTTTAACACCCCTTTTGTAATGCTGGATAGATCCTCCAATAAGAAGCTAAGCAAAGAAATTTTAGATTTAAACTTAACCATTCAACATCTGAATTTAACAGACATCTACAGAACATTTCATCCCAACAAAACTGAATACACATTCTTCTCATCAGCCCACAGAACATACTCCAAAATCAATCACATCCTAGGTCACAAGTCTAACCTCAGCAAATTAAAAAAAATAGAAATTATTTCTTGCATCTTCTCAGACCATCATGGAATAAAAGCTGACCTCAATAACAACAGGAATCTGCATACTCATACAAAAACATGGAAGCTAAATAACCTTATGTTGAAAGATAGTTGGGTCATAGACGAGATTAAGAAGGAAATTACCAAATTTTTGGAACAAAATGACAATCAAGACACAAATTATCAGAACCTCTGGGATACTGCAAAGGAAGTCCTAAGAGGGAAATTTATAGCAGTGCAAGACTTCCTCAAGAAAATGGAAAGAGAGGAAGATAACAACTTAATGGGATATCTCGAGCAACTAGAGAAGGAAGAACATTCCAACCCCAAACCCAGCAGAAAAAAAGAAATAACCAAAATTAGAGCAGAATTAAATGAAATTGAAAACAAAAGAATTATACAACAGATCAATAAATCAAAAAGTTGTTTTTTTGAAAAGGTCAATAAAATAGACAAAACTTTGGCTAACCTAGCCAGGAAAAAAAGAGTAAAATCTC